>WBMV01006433.1:475310-567874 GCA_013396655.1 Campylorhamphus procurvoides
GGGGATCGGCCCGAGCGCCGGGGCTGGGGGTGCTCGGGGTGCCCCAGAGCCCCAAGGGCTCCTGCAGAGCTCCGAAGTTCTGCCTTGGGCTCGCAGAACGCCGAAATTCGAGGCAGCTGACAAAATGGAGGGCTGCTGCGGCGTCCCGGAGCGAGGCCGGGCGCTCAGGGTTGTGGGCTGGCACGGCCGGGACAGGGACAGGGACAGGGACAGGGACAGGTCCAGCCTCGGCCCCCGGCCCGGGGAGAGCCGGGATGCGGAGCCAGGTGGATGGGATGTGCCCATCGCAAGGGCCGACCAATGGCAGGGATTTCCCGCGGCCAAAAACCATCTGGTTAGTTGTCAGATGGGAACTGGGTCTTCTTCCTTTTTTTTTCTTTTTTTTTTCTTTCTTTTTCTTTTTTTTTCTTTTTTTTCCTTTTTTTTTCTTTTTATTTTCTTTTTTTTTTCTTTTTTTTCTTTTTTTTTCTAGAAAAGAAACCCAGAAGAATTTACTTTCTTTTATTATCGTTTCATCTGGATGAAATACAAAATCAATCTTTCTGATTTTCCATCAAATAAAGGGTGTATGTAGTCAGTGATCTGTATTGTCTGACCCATGACTAACTTTTTTTTTTCAAAAGGTATATACCCAGCAGAATGAATAGATCTATGCTGCTTTTGAAAACTAAAAGCATATTGAACTGTTCCTCTTTGCGAGGATATGTGTTAGGGTTCTTAAAAGAAAAAACCCCAACCAAAACCCCCAAATGACTTTGTAACCTTTACTTTGAGATTTAAGCTATTCCTGGCAGCGTGTGGTTTGGTAGATACAGAGTTTGAGAAGTCACAACTGACTAAACAGGAGTTGGTTTAAACTCTTGTGTTTTGCGGGGAGGTGGAAAAATAGTAAGTCTTAATTTCTTTTTATGGTGTTCGTCCCACTGCCCATTGGAGATTGAAGCATTCATCACAGTTGTTTGTGTTGGTTGTCTGGGAGTTTCTGCTCGAATCTGGAGTAAGTGTGCAACAGGGAGCATGTATTTTTAGCTTTCATTTTTAATGACAGAAGATACAAAGAATAATGATATTCACAAGTAAATCTTGTGTTTACTGAGTATGCTTATTAATATTTTGAGGATGGAATCTATAAAAATTATCTGAGGTGTAATAAGTTCTGATCATTATGTTTGTTACAGTAAATCTTAATACACAATTTAAAAGTCCCTTTTTGAATGAGCAAATACGTAAAAGCAGCAGAAAAGGGGTCAGTTCCTGTGCTAGAGGTATTAGCTTCAAAATGCTTTATGGTTAATACATGTGTAAAGGACCAGAAAATCAAGCCAAGCATTTAAAAATTCAACATATTTCATGAAGATACCTAAGTACATCCCTGCTCCAGTAGCTCCGCTTTTGTTAGCTACCTAAGCGGATATAATGAAACAAAATCACACCAGAAAAGCTTCTGTAGAAGATAGTTAGCTCAGTTAACTTTGTTTCTGTAAAATGCATGCTCTTCTTTCAGTGAAGGCAACTACTTTGGCAAGAATATTTCCTTTTAGCTAGAATTGCTTCAACTGCCCATAGGAATGGTACCAGCAGAAGCTGTGCAGGAATGTGTTAAATGGATTTCACTCGAGTTCCGTCTCCCAAGCCAGCCCCAGCCCCTCTGGGGTCTGTGCCAACCCGCAGCCCGTGGAAGGAGTTGTGGTTGTATCTGCCATGTGCCTGTGCACCTTCCTTGGCAGAGTGACTCTGCCCTGGGAATCCTGTGCTGCTGTACTCGTGGGGAAAGTGAAGTCATACGGAGTTACTAGGAACTGAATGGTGAGATGGGTTGGTCAGTCTTCTGCCTATCAGGTTAGTGATTCATGTAGGCCCTACGAAACCCTGAAAGGCTAAA
This sequence comes from Campylorhamphus procurvoides, assembly GCA_013396655.1. NCBI lineage: Eukaryota > Metazoa > Chordata > Aves > Passeriformes > Dendrocolaptidae > Campylorhamphus > Campylorhamphus procurvoides. The sequence goes on from WBMV01006433.1 coordinate 477,193, forward strand.
TTAAGGCTCTCTTCTAGAGCTCCGTAAGGAATGCCAGATAGACAAATTAGCCATGGGTTTCTGTTACTTGCATTGATCTGCAAGTGAGCTCTGCTCCAGTGTGTTGGGCAGTAAGAGATGTGTGCAGGATGAGGGCTTTGCTCCATCACCTGTCCTTTCAAAGTTTGACACCTTAACCCTCAAGCCTATTCAGCAATTTTTAAAATACGGTTTTTTCTAGGGTAGACAATAAGCACAGCATTTTTTCCCTCTCCAAAGGAAGCAGGATGATAGCTTTCACTTTATAGTATGTCTGTTGAATTTTCTAGGACTTTTTTTCTTTTCTTTTTCCTTTCCTGTAAGAGTAGTCAGGAAAGCATCATGGATATTCTTCAAGTGCTGACAGTCCTTAATAGCCAGATGGCATAGAGTAGTTACTGTCAAAGGATGAGGTGTGGAAGGATTGACACATCCCTTCCTTTTTTTTCCACGTTTTTTCACCCCTAGAAAGAAATGTGGGTTTGGCCTGTGACTCCAGTGAATCTCCCCCTATGGATTTGTTGTAATGATAATGACTAAATGCTTCTTGCGGTCTTGCAGTATTTTGTGCTTGGTTGTGTAATGGTATGTCCATGATTATTTGAGAAGAACTATCCATAAGCTGTTTTCCTGGGTAATAGAAAAGTAAGCATGTCCCTAATGTGTGAAATGGTACATTCACTTTCCCTACAATTCCTTAGGGATTGCCTTCAGAAATTAGTGTTGTGACATGGGCTTTCTGAAGAATATTTTAAATATCAGTATCAGTAATATTTCTCTGTTTTATTTGGTGTCCCCCTCATAAGCAAAGGGTAACACATCATTCTTTAGGGCTGTCAGTTGCATATTTGAATACTTTGTGCACAAATCAAAAGCTGTAGGTGATGGCTGGCCTGGTGATGTGCATCAAGATGTTGTCCCAGACTAAAGCTAGCAATTAACTGAAGATCAGGAGTCATTTCCATGAAGGTAAAGTGACCACTGTAACTTCAGGCTGCTTTGTAGTTGTAGCTTGGGGGACCTTATCCTCAGGGTTTTATCAGTAGGATAACAGTGTCCCCAGCCTGATACCAGAGCTAATTGAGATCAGACTAGCAGAGGAGCAAGGTAGGTGGTTGAGATGCCTGGTGCTACTACAGCATTCCTGCCATGTGAATATATTTGTGGCAACAGGGCAGTTTGTATCACCACTTCTCTACTCCACCGGAGCTGATCCTTAGATTAATATTAGTTTGTCAGCTCCCAATAGGAAATCTCTTTTATAGTTACCTTGTAACTTCCTATAACACCTGAAGGAAGCCAGAAATGCAGATTGATGATAAAGTTTGGCATCTTAACTTCTAGGTTTACGTAGTTTTAATCTGAGCAGTTCCTGCTTTGCTTATGGATAGGGCCTGTCGGCAGCTGTCATGGTCTCCAGTGGTGATGATGTTGGCCACCAGTGAATTACTATTCCTCACCAATCAAAGAAAATCTGCATTTAGGGTGTGTATATGGAGGACAAGAGGGAAGATGGGCATGAGTTCAAGGCCTTGTGTTTCCTTTTGCTGTGCTATGTGGTCTGCTGCTGAGCCAAGACTGACCTACTCGGAGTTGGCTCTGGGAAGCCTGGCAGCTTTCCATTTTGTGTCCCTATGAAATGCTCCGGCAGCTGGAAAAAAAACCCCCAAAATTAATAATTGGAGAAGCTAGGAAAGAGGGGAAAGAGTGTTGTTTCAATGATGGGAGGTTTCTGGTGGGGCTGTGGGGATTCATCAGGGACCTTCCTAAGCTCCCATAGTGCTGTTTTTCTGTGCTTTCACTGTCTGAAGCTGTAACATGTATGAAAGGAACTCCTGAAACAAGGTTCTTTTTGAGGGAAATGGAGTTATCTGTGCTCTTTCTTGATTAAAATAGGACGTATGTGTTGCCGATAACTTATACAGCTTCTCTGTAAGTGTGTTGGAACTAATTTTTCCCAGTGTAATGTGAGTTTTCATGCTGTTTCTCATAAACTACGATCAGTTCTTTGCACAGACCTTCTCAGGTAGATTTGAGCTCTTGTTTGGTTTCAAGCTCAAGGTAAAAACTTCTGTTATTTGTTGAGCAAAGACAGGTCCAAAAGTAGAGGTGTGCAGAGGCTTTCATTAGTTGAGAATAAATGTGATTTTTTTCTCCATAACATCTTTTTACATGCTAGCCAGAGTAACAGCGAGCTAAAATTGTGTGAAAAAATTTCTTCATAAAATCATAACTGTGTTCCATTACATTAGTTTGGCAGAAAACTGACACATTTTATAATGCTGAGAGTGAAATAGTGTTACCTTTTTTCATTGTGCTTGACTTGATTTTGTTTTATAATAATAATCTATGAATTGAGCCTGTTGACTAAATTATAGATCAGTGGCTTGTACAGATACTCATTTTACAGACAACCATGCCTGCTTGTCTGATGTTTTTTACATTACTAAAGGCATTGTGGGAGGCAAAATGATGGTTCTCAGTGTGTAATGTAGCAACAGTGGAATGAGAACTTTACAGAGAGCATAAACTGAGGAGGACAACAGGGACTAATTGTATGAAATTCCTTTTATGCACACGTTCTTGAGTTTGAATAACTAGTATGTATTCAGTCTGCTGTATTAGAGGGCTTTGGCTCTGCGTGTGTAGCATAGATGTTGCTCTCAAAACAGGAAAGGAACTCTCCTTTCTTACACACTATTCTGGATAAAATTGATACAGTACTGCGTTTTGCTCAGCTGAACCTCTAATAAAGCACGCTTAGAGGCTGAATAATTCATAATGGTAGAGATATAAATGCCACACTTTTAGTAGCCTGCGTGTTGGTTTTGCTTTATTGCTCGGTGTAAGACTCATTCACCCCAGATTTTAAAAGACTCAAATCCCATGCCAGAGCTTGGGTTTCTACCTGCAAGACGGTGCTTGCAGTGGAGTGCCTTTCTCTAGAGTGTGTATTTCACTAAGTTTGTACAGTCCCTTAAACATGAAAGCCATCCATCTTTTAAACGCTATCTTACAAAAACATGCAGAGTCTGACCTACAATTCAAAGGGCTTTTCTTTACCTGTCCTGCTACTGAAACTTAAGAGGATTTAGGTGGAGGCTTCGTATGAAAAACCCTTGGGGAGCAAACAGAATCAACTTCAGCTTGCTTTCCACAAAGACTCATAAAACTTTGACAGTTTTTAAGCGAGAAGAAAGATTATTCCAGCGAAGGAGTACAGCAGTATTCTTAGTGCGCACATGTTGCTTGGTCCAAATAAGCTTAAAAATATGCACTAGACTGAATCCAGATTAGCAGAAGGCAAATGGTGTCACTGCTTCAGTAGGGCTCCCTGTGTCTGTCACAAGACCCTGTGTGCAAGACAGGCGTGTTACAAATTTGGGATAGGCTATGAAAATCTCTCATTCTGTAGTCTGCCTGGAGATCTGCATTGATGACAAGTCTCTTCTCATAGCAAGAGGACCTAGTACCTTCTTCCCTTTTCTCCCAGGCTACTCACATGTCATTTCAATTTTCTTAAAGTTCTCAGGCTTTTACACAGTGAGGCCTTACTGAAGAAAGGTAATCTACAATGACTGGTCTATAGGTTCATAGTCCCATATCTAAGGATGACAGGGCAGCTGAAGGCAAATGGGCACCATCCTTATGAGAGCTGTTAAACTTCAGGTTCTCATAGCTGGTATAAGACCTGTTTAGGGCATGCTTACACAAACTAATAAAGCTGCTTGTGCTCGTACTTTCCACTGCTACCTTGTTTGTTTCTTGCTATCTCACTTTTTTTGTTTTGGTTTTAATTGCATGTAACTTTTCAGCTGAATATGTATGGTGTTAGATTTCTCCCAGTCAGTGTGGAGTGAGGTCTCTTGTCCAGCTGGTGAAAATCCCTGACTTCTCATGGTTGACATGTTGTGAGCATGCTGTCAGCTTCTCAGTCCTGCATTCTGCTTGTTAGATATATGATCCATGTTTGGTTACTGTCCAGTTGACAAAGCCTATTTCCTCAGCATGGCTCACTTCGCCTACCTTCTGTGATTTCCAGGTGGACCATTATGAAGATGCCTGAAAAATCTGTTTATCCAGCCCAGACATGATTATATGAGTATTCCATTTGTTGCCTGTTTCCTCTCAGAATATTACTGAAAGAAATGGACTCCTTCAGGGAAACATGAATGAAAAAACACTACTACAAATTCAAGTCTCCCAAGATGCTAGTCAGGGCAGCAAAAGAAAAGTGGCAAAATACTGCCAACTAATACTGTCATTGCATATTTTCCCAAGATACTATTCTCATGAAGAGACACGCATCATTCTGCCCCCCTCAGTCTTAAAGAACTTGAATATTTTTCTTCAGCTGAGGCTTGCATGACTTGTCAACTCTTCTGCACGTGTGATCTGTTGTAGAACAAGGAAACGTGTCATGTCTTTTCCCCTGCTGTCTCATATATGGTTAAACCTATAGAAAGCTGCAGAGGAAGCATGGGCATGCTGTTCCTATGACAGCCTTCTGCAAATACAAGCTATTAATGACCATTGCCTTTCATGGGCAAAAACAGTCCTGGCAATTCCTTTGTGCCCTTTATTTAATGGCGTAACAAGCAAGCTCATTAGCTATTTTTATTCAAGTGCCCAGACCTAAACCAGTATGGCACAGTGGCTATGAAATGTCTGCGTAGCTAAGTGAGCATATAGCTACTGCTTAACACAATCTTTTTCTTTTAGTTACAGGCTATTGAGAGTTCAACCAATGATCATCTAATCTTTCTAACTGAGCTCTGGTGAGGATTTTGAAGATTTTTCATTAAAATAGGCAGAATTCTCTTTTCAATCGCTGACTTTTTCTACTGTTTAAGTCAGCAATAAGGAGGTAATGCAATAGGGGAGGTGGGTGGTGGGGAAGAGGAGACTGCTTCAGGGTAAAGGTTCAGTTCTTGTACTTTCAGAAGGTTTTGGGACTATCTGTTCAAATGTGCTGCTTAGTGGCAGGGACAGGAAAAAGATGAATGCAGTGACACTGTTAGCAATTGGTAGCTTGAAAGACACAGTGTTTTGGGAATTTTTAAAGGCTGCCAAACCCCTTGATGGTGGCTTTTCCTCCTTTTTTTCTTCTTTTTTCCTTCCCCCTTTCCCTTGAAGAGGCTGTCTACTTTGACAGAAAAATTACTTTCATAGTATGATGAATAATTTAAAAAAAATTAAGACTGTGTTGATGATTTAAGTATTTAAATATTTCAAAGATGAATTTGTCATTATTAATGTGGGATTATTAATGTGGGAAGGATGTTGAGTATATTATTTTTTGTGTGTGTGTATGTTCAGCATATGCATATATATATGTATATATATCCCCCCCCCCCCCCCAGTATTGTCATGCATTGTCTCCTTAAAAGAAAAAAGAAATAAAACAAACATTTGAGCATCATATTAAAGGTCCTAAGGGAAAAAAAAATACATCACTTATGCTTTCCCTGGCCTGGAACCTGCCTGATACTGGAGCAGATATCCATTACTAGCATTTTTATATATCTTTGCTTAATTAAATTATAAAGTACCCTTACAAAAATCTTCTTGTTAAATCCAGCAAAGTAAGAATTTCTATTGAGTGCTTAGTATTTGGCCCAACTTGTGGTACTGCTTTTCTGTACAGTGAGACATTATGTTTACTTAGCTATTTATTCCTTACCTGTTTATTCCATTTATGTTAGCAAATTGAGAATATACAAGCCCAGCTTCCTCCTTGAAAGGTCTCTCCCTGTCAAATTGCAATTGTTATACATGAAAGCATAGCTGGAGAAGTCTGTCTATTGGTGGAAAATAGAACTATTTTTTGAGGTAAAGTGTGATTGGTGTTAAGTAGATCTTTGTGACAAGATGAAGATTAAGTAATTAAACCACCAACATAGAACCACATCTTTCAGCTTCTCTAACAACAGAAAAATAGGTTTCCTTGAATTCCAAATTCTACATGTTTTGTTCTGATTTATGTTTAAATGGTTACCTTGAAATGCAGTACTATCTTCTGATGTCTGTAGACAGAGCTGTGATCCTTCTCTTTTATTCAAAATGCAGTTAAATTTCCCTACAGTAGAAAAATAGGCTTATCACTTTCTCATATGAAATTCTGAACAGTTTATACAGTTTCAAAAGCTCTGTGGTATGAAGGTCAACTTCTGTCTTTGTGAAAATACTAGAAAAGGGAGATGTGTGTAAGGAACAGAACTAGAGAGAAAGAACAGGGCATAATGGAAAGGAAGACCTATTGATTAGATGTTGAGAAAATATACCTATATGGGTTAAATAAAGGAAAAAGCAAAGAAGAAGGTAGGGTCAGATGAAAAATATTTTTTAAAAGGAAGAAAGAAGTTCTGCATTAGTTGCACATGAAAATGAGCTTTTTAAATCACAGAAAATTTAGTTCTAATGTGACAACAGAATAGGATCATTGAGCTTGTAGTATAAATAACAAAAGTTATTTTCTCTGTGTCTGAGGAGAAGTCTTTTCACAGGCTGTCTCAGTAAAGTCTAACGACCAGTTATAGGAAGTACAGGGAAAGGTGTAGCTTCCAGTGGGTTCATAGTAGTGAATACTATTTGTGCATCTGGAAAATATTTTCTGAAGATTAATAAACAGTAATGAGTTGTGAATTTTGTCTTTCTGAGGTTTATAATTCAGGTAACAAGATACGTTTTAAAAACTAGAAGTGTTGGTTTAGATTGTGTGGTGGCTTTTGAGAAAATAGCGTTGTGTAGGTTTGTGTATTTGGTCTTTTATCACTAGACATTTGTAAATATTTAAGAATGAGTTGATTACAAAACTTTTCATTATTGACCATATCTTTATGTTGAAAATGTATGAAGTTTAGAGGCTTAAGCTTCAAGTAGTATACTCTTGAGTCCACTTAAAGGTACGTCTTTCAGTGCAACTGAGAGGGTGGAAAGTGGGGAAAGTGATCTGTTTAAACACTTCTGTCATAAGTTGCTGTTGTTCTTCATGCTGTTAGTAATTTATTGTTGGTGCTTTTAAAATCTGGTATGTATGGAATTATTCTAGATGGGAGAGAAACTTACGTTAAAAAACTGTTGGCAAATTTTGTATTTGCCTTTAGGATATGTTCAATTCAAGAGGCTGATGTCCTCTAACTACATCGTAGGTACAAATCTACCAGCTCCCCTAGGCCCTTGCCATTTGTCCTGTAACAGTTTGGAATTTTGTTATATGCTGCCACTGGCGTGTTTTGCACGTAAAACTAGTCGGTGCCCCAAGGAACTTTAACCCAAATACACAAAGCAGAAGAACAGTAGCCTAAAGACTATTGATAAGTGTCTTTTTCCAGCTATGTATGTAGAAAAGGTTACCAAGCCTGGGTGCTTGACACAGTGCCTCTGCCTCTAGCTGCTGCCTCTAGTTTTTATGACTGTTCATGCTTCACTTGAGGCCAAGTCTGTGAATGAACTCGAAGACAGCTGATTCTGTTTGTGCTTTGTTTGAAGCAGACTGGGAATCCATCATATGTTTGCTCCATAGACTCTAGGTGGTTGTTCACTCCATGCCAGACCTTAAATTACACATAGACAAAAGTTAGAAGGAAAATACTCTGTTGACTGTCCTTTCCTTTCTTCTGCGTTCTGCCCAACTGCTACTACTCTTGTCCAAGAGAAGTAGGTTCAGTCACAGTAAAAGTGAAATTGGAGAACGTTGGTGTGAATCCACTGAAACTGATGGAGCTCTCTCAAGTTAGTCAACCTAGTGTGCATTTCTGTCCCAAGGAAGATCAAATACTTGCAAGTACTGTGATTCTTTTCTTTCCTTCCCAGCCCTGTTTTTTCAAATTCACTCTTGTAATGGCTCTCGGGGATCCCACAGTGAGCCAGAGCTGGGAAACAGAAATACATATATATATATATACATACACATATATATATATACACATATACTCTGTCCAGAGCAGCTTATATCTTATAAAGCTTGCATTCATTGTGGCTTTTTTTTTGATGGCATATGTGATAAAAGCAATTAGTTAGTGAAACAAAATAGCCTTGCAAGTAAGGCTTTCTCAGGTTCCTTCTAGGTATAATGAATTGAGAAAATCTGGATACATGGTCTTTATGGTGCAGTTAGTATGTAGTTTTAATGGTCATAGCTATTTGAAGTGGACAGATAAATTTTGTGCATTTGGTAGGTTATGGTGTATCTGTTTGATCAGAAATCACAAGTCTATTCACTACTTGATTTTCCAAAGGAAAGTGAAATGAAAACCTCATAGCTTTCTACTAAAAACTTGAAAGCATTTCTTTGATATCATAATTACTTGGCAAAATGAAAAACCTCTTGTCTGCTTTGAGAATGGATAGCTAGTAATGTCTATTCATTTTTTACCCTGATTTTTTTTCCATGTCTCCTGATATTGACTTAAACAGTACTGCTGTGTTCAGAGTTGTCACTTTTTTCACTTGTTAATTGCTTGTGTCATCTCTGACCACTGCTTTGGGGGAAGTGTTGATTAAAACTACAATTCTGTTTAGTATTCCCTTTCCTTTTCAAGTGGTGGTATCTGATTTCTTTTTAATCCTAATGCTGTATTTTTGTATACTTTCAGTCTCAATCTTTTGGAGGTTTTGAGTGTTCTTTACATGTACTTTTAGTATGCTGATACCAGGAACAGCTTTCTGGGATCCTCCCTAGAGTAAAAGGGTTCTGCAGGTTCAGCTGGAGCTGAGCAGAGCTCCTGGTGCTGTTTGGCAGCTTGCACTGCTATAATGCAGTGGCATCCACACTGAAAGAGGCAGTGTTGCAGAAGGTCATGTATAGGGCAGATAGGAATCCAGAGCATCCAACTGGTGAAGTTGCCATCCCTATGGCATGTCAGTACTAGTCTTGTTACTGGTGACGTTTTGTCAGCTGGAGGCTTTTGTCATTCAGAGAGGAGACTCTTTTTTCCCCCCAGACCATGCATGCACACTCCATTTTGCTGACTTATGACAAATTTGCATGTGGGTGTGTGCAAGTAAGTCAACTGAAGTGGCCTGTCTGTCAGCACAGCTCTACCATTCAGCCAGGTGCAAAAGTGTTAATTCCCAATTACTTCATCCAATGTTGTTTCTATCAACAGAGATGTCAGTTTGTCATTTTTTTCCTTTGTTGCTCCTCTGAGGGTTTTTTTCCATCTCCTCAGTGGCGGGGAATGGGTGCATGTGTATGGTTGTAAATACTATGCTAATCTTAAAATTTAGATTATTTGAAACTTTTTGTTATAGACCACAAGGTCTAGTAAGTGTACATAAAGTTCCTTCAAACAGTTGAGTTGACATGCTCAAAGGCACCCGGGCAAATTTGATTGTGGGTTTTGGTCAGATGGAGAAGTGTGGTTCTGTATCCCACCTCATTTCACGCTATATGCTCCTTTATGCCTGTCATAAGGTCTGCCAGAGGCTCTGTGTGGCTGCTTTTAAGTGACTTGTTCTGGTACTGAAGTTCAGCAGTCTTTCTGTCTGCCTGTCTTTTTGTCACATATAGCACCTTTTACAAACACTGTACCTGTGCTGGAATAGCTTGCTTTAATGAGCATTACATGTTTCTGGTTTCTTCTCACCCCTGAACTTCTTAATTCCCTCTTAAATGTTGGGGACATGGTGTCTTACTGTTAGTTAACCAGTTTTTTGGGTTTTTTATTGTTTCTCTGATATGTCAGTCCTGACTTAGTCCGTCTTGAACTTATCTATTACCAGCATTCTGTGTAGGAGAGGCTCTTACAAAGAAAAGCGGTCTTGCTATTATTGTCTCAACTATTATTATCTAGTTGCTAGTATCAAATTTAATATCACCCTTCAATTTTGTGTAGCAGCTCTTAGGATTTTTCTTATTTTTTATGTTTTCTAATCTGATATTCTTTGCTCTGCTAAAGTTTTTATCTTTTTTTTTTCTTTTCTTTTCCCCCCCGTCTGCTGTCACTTATACTGGTTTCTGTTTCTTTACCCAGGCTTTGATTCACATTTTTCTGGGATGTGCTCATTTGGCCTGTGTAACCTCACGAAAATGTTACCATTTCAACATAATGACTCTTTTCTTTCAAGGCTTCCTGTTCCCTTTCCTTGTGAAGTGGTATGTATACCTTCTGCAGCTTCCAGACCCAGCTGGGAGCTAAACATGCAGCTTTTCATTTCCTCTCTCTTCTTGCATTGAAGATCTTTTGGACCACTGGTGTCTTGATCACCATTTCTGAAACCCTGCAGGATGGTACAAGTTTTGGTAGTTCTTCCATGAGTGGGAGAACTCAGCTATATTATGGGCACTGTCATTTAGCAGTGAACTAATGCAAACAGTAAACTGGTTTTCTGACATAGTGTAGGATCATTCCAGTGAGGAGCAGGGGAAAAGCTTATTTACTTACTGCTAGGTGGAAAACAAACATGGAACAGAAAATGTCCCTTGGCATGTCGTGTAGTGGTTTAAAGGCTAAATTGAAATGCAGATTGTCCATCAAATTAAATTTCTCTTGTGTCTGGCATGGTATTCCTCTTCCTTCCTTCTCTAAACAGAATTGGTTTGACTCTTCCCCCTTTTCCACAGTAACTGTGTGATTTCTTGTTTAGTTTATGGGAATTACAAGAGCTCTGATGTTTTTCTGAATTAAAGATGCCAGATTCATAGTGATTTCTTCCTCCTTTCTCTTGTTCCTTCCCTCATCCCAACAGACTTGTTTCAGGGTTTGTTTGTTCTTATTTTCCCCAGGAAGAAGACTTCTCGTCAATCTTCATGGCAGCTTACAGTTCCTTCTATACAGAGGGCTTTAGTTGACTTCAGATGTAATACTAGTGCCATTTTACCAACTGAAGTAAGAAAGGCTGGGCTACAGTATAGTATTCTCTCTGCTTCTGTATCTGCTCTGTCCCTTTCACTTGGGGAGCATAACTCTCAAAATTCCTTCTTGATAGGTTTCCATTTTGAGATACACTCTGTTCAGAATGACGTGGCTTCTCTGCAAGCATAAAATTGTTACGAAAGCCGAAACACAGAGAACTTATCAGAATACTTATTTCTTCATTTTGTTTTGATCACTGTTGTGAAATGGAATGATTAAGAAGTCTTACTCCAGAAGTAGAGGAAAGGTATTGGAGATTACTTCTTTTCTTCTGCAAAACCAGTGCTGTCTTGAGACCCAATTACTCAAAACCAAGTTGTAATGAAAACATCCTAAAATCCTGAGCTTTCGCTTGGTTGTATCAAATACTTGGTAAAACTCCAAAGTGGTAAATAACTTGGTTATTTTCTTTATGGAATACTAATCCTGTTTACTTTGGAATCCAAAACCGAAGGCAGCTTATTTTTACTTAATATACCCCTTTTTTAGAATATCCTTTCCATGCAATAATATTTATTACAGAATCCAGGAGGCCAGTCACAGACTGGTTGTGTTTGGTGGTCCTGGGGGCAGAGAGGAGCAATGTTCGCCTAGGCAGTCCTGGTTGACATAAATAGTCTTAGTACTGATGGCAGAGTCCTTGTAGACATTTTTGCAAAGCAGTGGTTTTGAGACAGTGTTTGGAGGGAGTGTGAGAGAGGTGACAATATGAGATGACAATATGTTGTTCTATGTGGTGTAAGAAGAAAATAAAGATGCATCTGGTCAAAGGAACAGTCTGGAAAATTATATTTGCTGCAGTGTTCTATGTAGGTGTGAGCAGCACAGTTAAGGCCAAAAGAAATGGTACTGTACTAGAGAAAAAGAGATTCTGTGCCTAGGTGAGTGGTTTTCATCCATCTTTGTGGTTTAAAGTGACTTAGTACCGAGTGGAAAAAGGGGCAGGATACAACTCTAACTTTGCTGTAGAACTGTGGGGTGAAATCCATCAGGTAAGATGGTGTAAAAGAGAAAGGCGAAAAAGGGGGGAGCCTCTCAGATGTAGCAGATAGTTGAATTCCTTCAGGAGGGTACTAGAAATTATTTAAATATGCAATGATTGGATTTGTAAGTGAAAGCATTAGCTAGTGCCATGTTTTTCTAGATTGGCCATCAGTTAATCATGTTTTCTTTCTGTCACTTTCTTACTGCAACGTGTGCTGGTTAGAATCCAGAAGAATGTGTAACAGCATCTTAAGTTGCCTGTCTTTTCAGTTACTTCTGTTAAAAGCAAGAATTTATTTTTGTTGATGATGCCAACAGTTGACATGCACAAGATGACACCTTCACATTAAGTCTTTAACAAATAAACCCACCTTTGTTTCTGTAACTTCTGGGTTAAATTCTTTCTACATTTTCACTTGAGACTGTATTACAAGTAGTAGTGTTTTCTTAACGTATAATATGGTCTGCTGTGGAGGTTTTAACAGTGCTAAATTTTGAGACAGCAATCTGAGATGTCAAAGTGATGGGTTTACACACGGTGGTTCCAGACGGTCCCCAAAACACCTCATGTAAACTTGCTTCTGCTCCATCAGGATATATCCTTTTCAACCACTGTTGTTCCTGTGTTCTCTTGTGAACTTAGTGAAATAGTGCACGTGGTGTGTGTTGAATTGAGATTTGATTTCAGCATGTTGGTTTTCTGAGAAAACTCAAAACTAAAACAAATTGGCAAGTTTTCTGATTGAACTTCCAGATCTGACTGACTTTAAAAGGCCAGTCATATGTAATGTGTGTATTCACTAGTTTGTATACAATTTGTGTACAATTTATTTATTTATTTCTTAGTAAGGATGTCAACCTCAAACAATTTAGGTATGTTTATGGTTTTAGAGCAGATTAAGTAACTCCTCTTGATCCAGAAATTAAAATTGAGTAATAGCTGATCATGATGATAATATAAATAGGGTACCAGACCTTATAGAAGGCTTAATCTCTTGCTCTTTATGGTTTCGTTGAAACCTGTGAATCATAAAAGGTGGCCCAGAGTTGCTCTTCTCCTTCATAATTATTTAACTTTAAAGTTTTCTTAATTGTTATGAGACACTCAGAAGATACCTATCTCAGCAAAGCTGACGGCAGTGTTACCTCCAGGCTCTATATTGGCTGTTCTCTTGTGAAATTCCAAAGACTTCTGCTGTGGTGGATGCATCACCATTCCTGCAAGGACCATCAGTTGTCTTGAGGTAGATTTTGCAAGTTGGTCTGTGTCTGAAACCACTGGTAGTCTAATTGCTGGGTTCATACAGGGAGCTTGCTCTTTAGAAAAGCATGGATAAACCTGGATGCATTTGAATGCCTCAAAAGAGCAAGGGTTGGGTGGAGTACCATGGGAATTGCCTTTAGCCTTGCTGGATGGATAGACAGTCTGTGAAAGATCTCAGTAGCATTTGATCATGCCTTCAAAATACTAAAAGAAGGTATCCATATTTAAATTCTTAGTCTGGTCCTCTGTGATCATTTCTCCCTAAAAAGAAATGTAAATTGTAAGTCAATAAATCATTTATTTGATGTCAATTGTTCACCAAAAGAGTTTTGGATATGACTGTGGTTTTCTCAAACTATATATCTTACAAGATACTTACCTAGTCTATTCAGCAGCCTGGGAGCCACTGCTCTAAGTCATAGGCATTATATGCAGCAGTAGGTGCCAAGTGTACTGGGACATTTTATTGCACATCTCTATCTTTACTGAGTGGTGACACGGTGTTTTTTCAGATGTTCTTGGAGCTGGTGAGGTTTGTCCATTCCTTTTGGAAAAAAACACCTCAAATGCTTTTAAGTAGCTAATGCAGTAAAGGATCATGCTTTTCTATGGTTAGGAGCTCAGGTGCTGGGAGTAAAGGTATTTCATGGGTAGGCAGAAAAAGAATCTGCTGTTCCTGGGTAGATCCACTTAAACTGCTATCTGGAGTGGGGCAGTTTCCCTTGGGAGTCCTTTTTGTGTTTGTGAGGAGCTAAAAGTACAGCAAAGGAGATTTTCTTCCCTGCTGCTTTCCTCATTCCAGTCTACCTGAACCATGGCTCCAAAGTTGTCATTAAGTTTCCTAAGAATACTTTTATTAATTGTGGTTGTCTGTACAGCATAGTTTGACAAGATTAGCAAAGCATGTAGCGCACTTTCCAGTTTTTTCTTTCGATGACAAAGTTCTTTGGATTTGGCACAGTCTGTCTCCTGCAAACTTCTGAAGTGCAGTGATGACTTGGCAAGCAACACTGGTAGGAGGATGTTTGGGTCAAAGGACTTGTAGCCAAGCTCTTACCTTTTTGCATAAGATTTTCTTTAACAGGAATGCAAAGGAGGTGGGACTGTGGTTAAATAATTACTCCTTGACTGAGCGAGTACCGCCCCAAGGAAGGTGCTTATGTAATGAAAGTCCCTATTGTGCTGTGTAAGAACAAGGACGCTGTGCTGAAACGGTGTGAGCAATCGTCATGCTGGTGCTTTCTCATACTTGACTCCACAGACCTATGCTGAAAAGCATTATTGACTTGAGTTTTACCTTAAAGACACCAAAAAACTGTTGCAGTGTAGTGTAAGGGGCAATATTGTACATCGAACTGTGCTGCAGAGCTTTGGATCTTTATGCCCAGGCAGCAGGCACCATCCACTGGCCCTGGTGGAATAGGAATTCTTTGCAGCCAAGTTCCCCTTTCCCATCCAAGCAGCCCATACTTTGTTGAAAGCCAGAAGTGTATTAACTCCCGGGAAACACTGTAGTTTTTGTGGCTTAGTACCTGGTGTATGAGTTCATCTTTTAGGAGCACTAGTGTATTTTTCCCTCTGCTTCAATTATTACAGCATACCTCTTGCTCAATTCCATATACAGACTACCTCTGCTGTCTGCAGCTACCTATTTGTGCTGGTGGCAAGGTTATTTTCCATTCCTTACACTGTTTATGTGTCTGAGCAGGAGTAATAACACAAGCTTAGAGACATTTGCTTTCTCCAGTGTTTGGTACTGTAATGGCATACAGAAGCAATTGTGAAACAAATCATTCTGGATGTGGCAGTCAGGGGGACAGTGTAGCTGGAGATCCTCAGCCTAGTCCACATACCCTATGCTGTGGAGTGCCATGAAAGAAGCATTTAGCGTGGATATGAAAAGCTATGGATATGAGGTGAGACTGCACAAAGAAACCCCCCTTTCTGTCAAGGCTAGTTTGAGCACCAGATTGGTGGTTTGGTTCAGAGGTAGCTCATGAGTCTTAGATTTAAACACAGCCCCTGCACACTGTCCCTCCGCTGACGCCTGTAGGGCATATCAGGATAATTTAGCTGCCAAAAGCATTTAAAAAACCCCCAAAACCTGCAGCTTCTTGCTTTTTCACTAAAATTCATGCATATGTCCTTAGGCATACCAATAGGCATACCTTTGTTGCCAGGTTGTCTCCCTGCCAAAGCTAAAGCTGGTTCTCTAAGATCTAATGTGGTTATGCTTTCAATAGTGTCAGAAAGCTGAACCTTGGCAAAACTGCTTTAAGCTGATGGTGAGAACCAGATTAGGAAGAATGCTTTAGTCCTGGATAGGGGTTGTAGCTACAGGTAGGCTATATACATTTTCTTCTAGATCAAAGTAATAGGTTTTATTTATTTTGCCTATTCCAAAGTAGCATAAGATAAATTCAAATTTAGATGTTCTGAATAATTATTTGGATCTGCCCTTGATTTTTTCCATCTCCCAGGTTTTGGATTACTTGATTTTGGAAGCACTTGCTCCAGGCATTACTGCTCTAACTTGAGCCTGGTGGTGTGGCTGCAAAGGAAGAAGCCTGAAGAGGGGGGGAGGAGCACTTTTTCCCCTCCTTCCTGGTGACCTCTGCTTTTGTGGTTTCACTCAACTCTTTTCCTGCACGTTTTTGACCTGTGCTATAATCCTATCAGAGGGGATAATTGCAGTGAGGGATGAAGTCCTTTAGGGAAAAGATTTCTCACTTAAATCTGCACATATGAAATGTTTTTGACATTCACTAGTACTTTCCTTGTACTCTGTTGTTCAAACCACCAGGGTTAGTCTTTTCATGCCATCTGGTGTGCCTGTGGACAACCTAACTGCACACACCATTCTAGGAGGCAAACTAGCTAGCTAACATTTCTTTGCAGTTCAAGTAAAGTTGAAAAACCAAACAAAATTACCCAGTGTAACAAACACATCAACTACATCTATCACTGTCATGACTTAATAAATGTAAATATGTCTAATCTCACTTGTCAAATGTGCTTAATCTCACCTGCTGTTTTTGTCATTGACACCTGAGTAAACCTGAAACTGAAGAAGAAAATTGGTTTTACTTAAAAGACCTAAGTTCTTGCCTCCTCATTGTATTGTAGAATGAAATTTCTAGTTCTAGAATTTTAATTAATGCAGTACATTTTTAGTTGTAGCTGGAAATGGTCAAAGTTTTTGAGTAACCTGGAAAATACCTCAAAGGAAACTAGTTTTTCTATGGTGTTTTTGTGAAGTTTTTGTTTGTTTGGGTGGATTTTTGTTTGTTTTTTTTTCTTTCTTCAGAAAACACAAACTTTTCTCAGGCCATAAGAAAGGTTTGTAAGGAGAAGAATTTTTTTTTTTTTAAACTGACTAATTTGGAGAAGATAAGGTTTCAGGAACACAAAACTCACTTAAATCTTGAAACAAAAGCAGTGAATATAAAGCTAGTTCAAGTTTAAATTAATAGTAATAAACAACTTTATAATCCAGAGAAAAGTTTGTTTATGGGAAAAATCTCCCAAAAAATCTGGTAACTTTGTGATGACACCAGGATCATCTTGTTTTGGTATCAACTCCAAGAAGTTAGTGGGGGAAAGTGTTCTTTCTTTGAGGGTATCTTTTAGGTGTTTTTCTGCTTCTATCACATATTTTCAGTGGTGTGACTTCAGCTAGACAGTTTCCATATGGAATATAATTGGTTGGGTAATTTGTGACATACATCGGGATGTGCTTTGGACTCCTTTTCCTCTTTGTGAAGAGGGACAGGCTGGATGTGGAGATGTTTTGGAAGCCTTGGCTTTTGTTCCTGTGTCATGGCTTGGTTCTGTTTCACATTTGTGTATGTGAGGAAAGGTTTGTGCATTCTGGTGTTCATGCCCTCCCTCTTCTTATCACTTCATGTTAATCAGTCTCATAAAAGAGATCACCTCTCCCTGCAAGACCTGCCTTTCCTGTATCCTTGGGCAGTTGCAGATACAGCAGTAATAATGGGATCTGTTGGATATGCTGTTCTTGTAAACTGCATATGTATGTTTTCTTTCATAGAGTAACTGGAATGTAATGTGGTGCTGGAGATGACTGTGGCATAATGTACTTTTTCCTGATACAGAGTGGCTTTTCTAACCATGTTAAGGATTCATGCAGTAGCATTGTTCCATGGATATATAATACAGATTTTAACATACTGACATGATAGTTTAAAATCAACAAACAAAAACCAAAAGTATCTGTATGAGTTGGGAAACATGACCTTATGAATATGGGTGGGAGAGCTGGGCTAGGGCATCCACAGCTTCTCTGGGCAACCTGTTCCAGTGTCTCACCACCCTCACTGTAAAGGATTTCTTCACGATATCTAATCTAAACCTGCTGTCAGTTTGAAGCCATTCTCCCTCATCCTATCACTACTTGCTCTTGTAAAAAGCTCTTCTCTGGCTTTCTTGTGGGCTCCCTTTAATTATTGAAACATGGGTTGAATTAGTTAAAAACAGCTTTTAATTGGCAGTTCTCTTCTGGATGTTGTGAGAAAGGTGAGGACTGAAATAGTAACCTGAATATAGACACATGTTCTTGAACTTCTAGTCAGCAAAGTTTAACAAAATAAAAAATACAAAAAAGAGGAGTGGAGGGGAAAAAACAAACTGTGCAGTATTTGACAGGAAGCCAGTGTAACTCCCTTGAAACTGGAGTGGCATGCCTGAGTTAGTGAAGTATGAGCTAAGAATCTGGCAGAAGCCTTTTGCACAAAGGAAGGTTGAGAGAGTCTCTCAGGAAGCCTGTGCACTGCTAAATGTAGCATGTTTGAACATGAGACTGACATCATTGTGAGTTCATAGTAGTGAAAGAACAAAGTACGAGCCACAAATTAGACTGACCTAATTTTTAAGTCACTTCTAAAAACTTAATAGCACCGTATCTTGTTTGTGCAAGCTGTTTATTTCTATCCCAGCCTCTGACTACTTAACTTTTTAGACTTGTAGTTTAAATGAAGTTACCCTCTAAACTGCTGCTCTGGAAGGTGTGTGTGTTTGAGGGGTGCTGTAGACTTCCTTCCTTGGCTCTTCTTCCACTCTGACCTCAGTTTTCACATAAAGGAAGTGATTAAGGACCACCCATCGTATACCTTTAACCTTCAGGATCAGTTTTTGAGGTAAGAACCTCAGGATTGTGTACCAAAACCTAACTCGTTCCTATTGGCTGCTCACATGCAGACTGGAAGTCTGTCTGAAAATTATTAGAATATGTGCCAGTGGTATCAACAGGAATTTATGTAGAATGAATAAGTTATTATTAAACTAATCAGTATTATTTATTGATGTATCCATGATTGTTGACTGATGCTTCTTCCATTGCTTGAATACTTAAGAAATACAAGAATCTTGCAGTCTGCAGATGATGTATTACTTTCCAAGTATTTTAGTTGGCTCTGCATGCCCTGAGGTAGATTCATTCTGCTGATGTATTACTTCAGTTATTTCAGAAGTATATTGAACTCTTCTAGCTTGGGATTACTTTGACAAGTCGGTGCCTTTCTGGTTGCTTTTTGAAGGACTGTTTTAAAAAAACCACCTCTACAAATTCTGGAGAAATACAAAATCTTGTTTATAGATTCGTACAGAGCTGTGCATGTGTGTAAAGACACATCAAATAGAATAATTTCAATGCATTTTAAGGAAGTATGTTTTGCTTCTCTTTGCTGTTCAAAATTCTGTTGGAAGCCCAGGGAGGTTGCTGCAAAACATTTCTTGTTGACCCTGGCCTTTGACTAAGATACCTATCAGATAATAACAACATAATTTACTCCCTTGATTTGGTATTGCACATTTTTTCCCTTAAATTTTTTTTTTAAATCCTGGTCCCTTTTAATTCTTACACACTAAATAAAATGGTAGTCACATTTTGTCAGTTGTTCTTAAGGGGGATTGATGTATTTTGTGGTTATGTCACTCTTCTTCCTCTACTTGAGGATTGTCTGACGGGAATCTGCAAGAGAGCTGGAGAGAGACATTTTACAAGGGCAGGGAGTGATAGGATAGGGGGAAATGGCTTCATACTGAAAGAGGGCAGGGTGAGATTAGATATTAGGAAAAAAATCTTTACTGTGAGGGTGGTGGAGGCACTGGAACAGGTTGGCCAAAGAAGCTATGGCTGCCCCAAGTGTGCAAGGCCAGGTTGGATGGGGCTTGGAGCAGCCTGGGGTAGTGGAAGATGTCCTTTCCAACTCAGCCTATTCTGTGATTCTATGATTCTACTTCAATGATAAAGTTTATAGTGATGTAAGAGGCACAAGTGGGGAACATAAGCCATTCTCTGCTCTCCTTCCTCCATTGTGAAGATATATGTGGTTTCTCTTTTCAGCTATGTGGTTATCATGTAAGAAATGTGGCTTTGGCCCTGTTGTAGGTTTTGTGTAACATAATTCAAATTCAAAGAAACACTTGGGATCCATTGAAAAAGACATACCAGAGCATGTTACCTGGATCATAGCTCAGTGAAGTACCATGACTTTTGCTTTTGTTCCCGGCTGAAGCCCTGTTGGTACCATCTTGTCAATTAAATTAATATTTGAAAGCAGTTTTAATAAGCAAGCCGTCATAATTACCTTTGTGTGTACAAATTAGGTATTAAAATATGTTCTGTTCCCAGAATGTGAACTGTCAGTAGTCTTCCCCCATGGTGAGAGATTTTGGTCCCAATCATCTGGATTTAGGAGTTTGTTAATTTGTTTTTTGTACTGTGTCTGTAATTCAGCAGGTACTCTGTATCATACTCTGAACAGCCCAGAATGGGAGACTTCTTAGCAGGATTACTGCAACTGTTTAAGTCTGGGAACGCATAACTTGATTTACTCTACCATGTTAATTGGGAGTCATTGCTGTACAGCATTTATCTCTAAGTTTCCTTCTCTACTCCCACTTCAAGAAAGTTGGGCTGTACTGCGTTCGTGGATACACTGTTTTCCACCATCTATTCTATTTCCTTGCCATGACGATGTCATTTAAGGAAAAATCCGATTAAATTTAATTGCTTTACTGAGTAGGATTGAGCTTATATATGTGTAATGTCGATGTTTTATTTGTCCCAGCATTCCTTCTGAAGACGCTTCTGCATGATTTTATCACCATGTAGCATACACTGGTGACATTAATTTTGTTTAGAGCATGCAGAGAGCTTTTTAAATGAGTTCGACAACAGGTCTAATTCACACTAACCTATTTTTTAACTTCTAGATGTTTATCTGTACAGCTGACAGGACATGCATGCAGCACAGTGCAGCGCTGTATTTTCAAACACAAGCAGGAAGAAACAAAGTATTAATGTTGACAGTTTGGAAGAAAAAAAAATTCCTTCCAAACTTTCTCATGCCCTGATGTGAAGGGGTTGAATGTGCATGTTGCCTTCCGGGAGAACTGGTGTCATTTCCTCAAATGAGTGAAAGACCAGAACATTTTAACCCATGTCATACTGTACCATGGAAGTAGTTTACAAATCTCTGTTCTTAAAGGAGATTGACTCACTTTAGTCATTCAGTTTAATTTAAGAGAAGAGTCAGTAACAAGTCTGATGCAAGAATTCCTCCCTGCCTTGGCCAGAAGCTGTTCTGATTTACTTCCCATCATTATCCTCTACCTTTAATCCATTCTGGTCCTTGTTTGAAGGCTTCAGACCCACCTTCTGTTTTCATCATACAGTGACGATGAAGCAGATCAGAGTTGCTTTTGTTTTATTTCATTTTTGTATCCTTATTTGCAGGGCCATATTATTTGAATGTCTCCCCCTTAAAGTCTCTCATTAGGCAAAAGGCATTATACTTAAAGGATAACCATTATCTGAAGGCTCTGAGGTCCCATCTTACCTTCTTTCTTGGTAAGCCTTTTGAAGAAGTAGCATGGACTGTTACAACAGCTGTGTTTGATGTTTATTTAGTGCTGCTCTTCAGAGCACTCCTCTTTGTAATCTTTCTCAGCAAAAACATGACCATGTAAAATATAGAATTCACTGTTTGTGTCTGCAGAGCTGCAGAACGTGGTCAGTTGATTCAGAATATGCAGATTGAGTACTAGATGGGAACCTTGCTGTCATGAAAGGTGCTGCTGTAAAGCATCCTTGTTATACAAAGAGTAAAAATATGCTGGAATTTCAACAGGTTGAGGATTTATGAATTAATTGAACACTGTAAGGTTTTCCCTTTTTGTACTTTGTCTTTGAAAGCTACAATACAGTTGCTGTTAGAGAATGGCAGGTGTGGACTTTGCCAGTTGGTTGCTTTGCCAATTGCCATTCCATGTACAGGACCAAAGTAGCACTCCATGGTGTGTTTTGTGATGATAAGCAGCTGCCCTTCAGTTTCAGCTTGGTTTGTGAATTCATATCTTACATGCTGTGACTTTGAATTGGGTCTCTTCAGACTTGGTTTACATGCAAAAAAGAAATAATTTTCTAACTCAGTGTAAACTTCATAAATTTTATGCCAGATACTTCATTCAAGATTAGACTTTTAAAAAAGACAGCATGAAACTTTTAGTAAAGAAGAGGTAGGTAGGTGCTGAGGTCCTTAGAAGGATGCTGTCATGCTTGACTGTTCAGTCTTTCCCTGACTTCCAGCTTTCCCTGGTGCAGCTTTCCTCCTGTAGCTGTGGGAGGAACATTGTGTGACCTGACTGCTTGGGTTTGTTTAGCTGCACTTTAGCAAAGGCCCAGAGTGAGAGAGGAGAAAAAACAGCTTCCATTTCTAATTCTGGAAAATAGAAAAAGGTATTTAAATACAGCCTGGAGGATTTCTTATTTGCCAGAAGTGTAAAGGCGAGTTTATATGCTTTTGTAATTCATCCTAATTGAAAGGATTAATATTTATTTTTCTCAAGTCAGCAGAAAAATCCTGGCTTCTTAATAATGAAAGACTTTTTTTTAAACTTTCTCCTAAATACAAATAGCTGAAGTTTCCACTTTAAACTTGGGTGGCTCATTCATATTTCACTTAATGGTAATATGGTATCCTCTCTCTCCCTTCCCCTCTTTACCACCAAGGCTAAAGAGTAGGGGGGGTGGATATAAAATGCTTCTGAAAATTACAGGAAATGTCTATTCTTTAAATAGCTTTGCCAGGGAATTTCCAAATGTGCTTAGTGCTTATGGCTGAACTTGCAGCAGCTTGGTCTTCAATCGTGAGTGGATCCAGTTCTTAAAATATGACACATCCTTCCAGTAAACTGTGCTGAAATTAAGAATATGCTTTGTTTCTCATCTGCTCTTCAGCAGAAATAATTGTGCCCAGTGGTGAAATGAGGGCTCTTGGAGACTGATTTAAGTGCTTGATTTACTTCTATTCATTAAAATGCAAAAAGCAGTATATAGTTTCCTGAGGTGGTAGCTAGTTTATTTGTGAGGATTTCGTAGAGGTATGGATGGTAGAGAGAGGTATGGCATGGATGGCAGGGAAAGGCAAGTACTAGTGAATGTGAAGACTACCTGGCAGTTTTCAGAGAGACTTCAGGAACTGCTTGTGAAGTACTAAGGAAAAGAAAGGAAAACACTTCTTTTCTCTGTACTTTGTTTCCTTGGACTGTCACAAGGTGGTCTCAGATCACAGGGTCTTGTCTCCAGGCAGAGCCCAATCAGTGTTAAGCATTAGTTTAGTTTTAATTTCTGGGATGAGATTAGAAAAGGGAATAGTAATAAAAATGATGAGTAGGATGAGCTTTCTCTTCGTTCTCAATTGTCTTCAGCAAGTTTTTTGCCATTGGGTTATGAGAAGGAGCAGAGGGGGTCTGCAGAGCCTCTTCATGGGTCTCAAAAGGGAATTGGAAAGCTGGGTCAGGCAGGGGGAGGAAAGGACCTGGCATAATCTTCAACAGGTCATCTCATCTGCCTCTCTGCCCTGCTGCTTTCAGGTACATAGACCTGTGTGCTAAGGATGGGCAAGTGAGAGGATCTCCAGTCTGGGTTCTTTCAGGGAAAAACACATGGATCCCAGTCAGGATCTTTGTGCCACTGAGCAAAGCATTTTCTGGATAGCACACACTGTATGTGTCTGAACGGTTCTCACCCCGTGTTCTACTACTGGCATTTGCAAGGTTTTTAGAGCAGTTGCCTAAAGACAGAGGTGATTCTTGTAGCTTTTCTCCTTGTGAGATGATGTGAGCTTTGTCTGTTCACTGACTGCCGTGATGTGCTCAGCCCTTTGCTGTGGTGGCTCTTCATGGTTCTTGTACCATTTACTCTGGGATTCAGAGCCACTCCTGGATTTCACAGTAAGACAGTGCTTGGCAATAATTTATTGTCCTGGTTTATGTTACAGTGATTAAGCAAAGCTTTCATCTCTTGATAACAGTGGTTTGAACGTTGTTTTTAGATGCTCAGGAAACAGTTTGGAACTGACACCAATGTCTTTATTTTTGCTGCCTTGTATAGAAGTTGTAATTTAATTTGTTATGTCAGAACAGCAGGTGCTTTGTATGGAAGTTGTATGGGTTTGACTGTATGTAATGATTGGTGATGCCAGTGTTACTAGTTTGCAGTGTTGGCTTTTTTACTGTGCGGGAAGGTGGGATTAATTACTTAAGATGTTCTGTTTCATTAGTCTTTGTCCATGCAAAATACAGCTGTATTCAGACTTACTTATGGCCATCTTTCATATTAATAGATGCTGGGCAAATGTTTCACCCATGAATGCTAGTTACAGATGAGTTTTCTAGCAGGGAGATGTGGTAAATTGATTGGAAGGCTGCTGTTGGTTGTTTCTTTTGTGGTTGTTTTTTTAAGCATCTCCAACTTCTTTTTTATTTTTTTAAGGATAGTAGAGATAATAGAGAGATTTGCTGTGATGTTTTTGGCTCTTTCCTATTAGAAAATCAGTATAAAACAACTTTTTATTTCAGACCCTTTCCATGTAATTGAATGCTAGCATTTGTAAATATCTTCTCACCTAGGTTTTCATGTGTTTGGGGGAGTTTTACAGGAAATGACTACACTGAAACTGTGAAATCTATTTTCTGGTTGTTTTTTCTTTTTGATCTTCTAATAAGAATTTATTATTGGTGGTGGTATTATTATGATCATTACTACTACTACTACTATTATTACTACTATTATTGTTGTTATTATTATTTTAATGTTATTGATATTATTTTTCTCTGTTTAGGTATTTCCCTCCAGTGGCCTCTGTATGTGGACCACCTTCTGTCCTGTTCAGCCCATATAGATTTTGACTTAAATGTTGGTGAGTAATTGCTGTTGACAGGAAATAATAATGAATTCATGTAAAAGTCCTCCAGAATTTTCAGTAGCTTTGGCTTGGAAGTCACAGAGGGAGAATCATCTTTTAAAAGTCCATTGATACTTTTCCTTTTTGCCTGGTGTCCCAGGCAATAGGAAACTAGAAGTGTAATATATTATCCTATATGTTTGAAGTGGATTAAGCTTTCATTCTGGTTGCCACAGAACTACATGCTGTGAACTGGAAGTGAAGAAGTATTGGAAAGAGCTTCTCACTTGTGTGGGTGAAGAAGGGAGTCCCCAAATTAAGTTTCTGAGTCTCTTTATTGAACAGAGTGGTGTAACATCAGCAGTATGTTCTAATGCTTCCCATCTATCAGTCAGGTTTCCCTGCTGCAATATTTAACAAATATTTATTATTTCACCATGAATGTCAAAGAGATTGGCTTCTTGGTAAATGAAGTGATAATAACCTAGTTTATTGCTTGGAGTTGGTGATGCTGTAGGTATCGTACAGGGAAGCATGTTGCATGTATTTGAGGGCTGTGTTGAGTAGGTCAGAAAAATGTGTTTTGGTGTGCTTTTTGGTTTTATTTTGAAATAATATAGTATATTATTTCAAATATGACTATTTATATGAAAGGAAGTATCTTAGTTATCTAACTGGAAGGTCCATTCATCTTGCTTATCCCAGCTGTCTTAGAGTGCCAGTGGTAAAAATGTTGCTGAGCAATAGGTATAGGAATAGAGTGAGCTTAAAAATCTAAACTGGAGGTCTTTTATGCAATTTCTTCATGGGAAATGTAAGAAACTGATTTTCTTGCTGGCTCTATTTCTCCATGTCTCAGTTTTCAGATTGGTTGAAGTGGGGTGACTTTTCTTTAGAATTAGTAATCAAAACTGAGTAACTGGTCAAGCAGGGTGAAGGACAGTAGAGTACAGAACAGAAAATTTGCTTTCATCTATTTTTTTGCCAATGGACTGTACTTGCCTTTCTCATGAATATATAGTGTGTAGTCTAAAATGCATGTGGCTGCTGTTTCTATAAGGAAGAGAAAATTATCACTATGCTCTTTGACTGCGTTTATCCATCTAAAGTACAGTTAAAAGTAGAAGAGGGAGCATCCATAGATAAGAAAAGAAAAGCAGGGTGAAATTCCTAAAACTGCTTCTCTTTTATGAACACGGTACACAAGGGACATTTTAAAAAAGGTTAAAATCTGTGTGTTTCCATTTGAGTCACTTTCTTACTGCTGTCCAGTCTTGTACCAAAGTGGAGCATACTCAGGAGGATGGTGGAAAATGTCTGTATTTTAAACCCCCATCTAGGAAGTGCGAGAAAATGACATGCTTATGAGATAATGACACTTGTTCAGATCATCCAAAAAGCCAAGAGACGCCCTCATTCCCCTCAATATAGGCCCTTGTTAAGAGCTCTTGTAATTCACAAGCATTTATCTCACTCCTGTGTGGTCTGCACAGTGGCAGATGGAGGCTGCTTGTAGCCTTCTTGTAACTTCAGTTATATTTTTTCCCCAGACTTTGCACTTTATTATGCAATTGTTGATCTTTGGATTTATTTGCTTGCTGAATTCAGAAGAACAGCCATTCCTCACTTTCACTTAAAAATCTTACTTCTCTTGTGCTCCAGAGACACACTTTTGTTCTTGCTACTGATGAGTAGCATCAGCAGCAAGGGTTCAACCTTTCTCAATTGTCACTTAGTCCCCAGTAGCACGGAGTACAGGCATATATCCATAACAGCATTAATTTCCATCTTTTTGAGGCTGGTGAGGGAATGCTGTGCCTGTCAGAGCTATTGAGGGGGGAAAAACTTCTTGCAGGAGTAGACCTTTACCCTGTGATCCCTACATCTGGAGTTCCTCTCTAATGCAGAGTTTGTGTAGGACAGTTTGTCGAGTTTCATGTGTGGCTGTGGTCATAGGGACTGGTTCTGATGATATTGGCACCAGTTATTGAACCACTGACAGCTCCCAGTTCATTAACACTGAAGCTAAATATTGAAAACAGCTCATGAGCCAGCAGTAGAATGTCCCCTGCAATTTAGGTGTTTTGATTCAGCTTTTTGTTTTTTCTTTTACGCTGATGCCCATCCTAAGAAACATGAAAGGCACTGTAGGGAAGGATAGTGTTTTTCTCATATATACATTACATGTGTGTGCCTGGAGAAAGTAGAAAAATATAGTTTTAAAAAACCAACTCCCTTCAGGTGTCTCATCTCAGTTCGTAAAAGCTGCCCATCAGAACAATGTTAAAATGTTCAGATGTTGTAAAATTATCTTGTTGGTGTTTTGCCATGCAGCAATGATGTATGCAGGAGCATTGATGTAGGCACCTGACGAAGCAGGCATTAGTGACATTACTGAGCATTTATGACACCAAGGTTCAACTTCAAGGTTATCTTCTTATGTGAGGTAGAAGTATTTCAGAGATCATAAAAAAACTTCTAGGAGCTCTTTGCCAGTCCCTTTACTGGGGTAGGATTAAGAGACTCTCATTCTGAACGCTTTTAAAATGTATTTTTCTACGTCTGCCTCTCATCCCTGGAGGTATATAAAAGATGTGTAGATATTGAGTTTAGGGACATGGTTGAGTGGTGGACTTGGCAATGTTAGTTTGACAGTTGGACTCAATCTTGAAGGTCTTTTCCAACCTAAATAATTATATGATTCTATATGAGCCAAAACCTGAGATAACTCAAACAAGTGTCCTGTTGTGATGTAAAGGAATTGCTTGGAGTAAAAGTGGTAGCAGTGGAAATTAGGAGTGCATACAATATGTGAGTTATTGTGAATGAAAAATCAAAGCACAACATAAGTGCCACGTTTCCTACTATGTGGCTGCATTTTTCACTCTATTTGAGCCATTTGGGATGGGGACAAGAATTCCTGAGGCAAGAGAGATCCTTTAAGTCTGTGGCAGCATTACACATGCACATTAGAAATCCACTGTTGTTGGTGTGGAAGATAGGAGGGTGTTTGTTGATTTGTTTTTTTAAACAATATATAAAGACACTGGGCAAGTGTGGAACAGATCTTTTACAGTGAGTTACATGTTTAGCTTTCTTCTTTAAAAGAAGAGGAAACAAGCAGTGCCACGTGTTGCAGTCTCTGTACAAGGAGGAAGCAGCCATGCAGTGGTGCCAGTGTGTATGTGAGTGACTTCATGTGGTATGCTCATAGCTCTATTACAGATCACTTTTCCATAATCCTGATTTCAGTGGAGAACACCCTGTGACTAGGTTGGTTTCTTAGCTTGAAGATCAGCAAGATAATGGCCTACCTAGGGCAGTGTGTTACATCATTTGATGAAACACTGTGGTGTCAATAATACCATTGAGATGTAAGTCATAAGTAGTACAGCAGAAAGGGAACAGTCAAGAAATTGAATGTTGCCTTTTTACAAACACTTTAGAAGTTAAACAGGTGTTTCAACACCTCATGGCATCTGAATTATTAGAGCAGTCAACAGGAAGGGGAGGACAGTTCAAGTATTTACCTAAACAGGATAAACAGGGGGCTGCCAGTATTTTTTGTTTAGATAAGTCTCAAGGAAGAGTCCCAAATTCTGATAGCTCCAGAAATGGAGAAAATTAGAGGAAAAACCTGTACTTGGTAAAAACGTTGTTTCTCCCCTGCCCAAATGGGTTCCTGTCAAAATAGAATTTCAATTGCAATAACTTGAGGTGACGTTACTGTTAAGTTTATTGCTTTCAAGCCGTGGGCAGAGTGCTTTCAAGGTACTTAATGCATTAAGGTAATATGGTGCCTTAGTTTAGGGGAAACTAAGATGTCTATGTTGACCAGGAGGAGGAGAGGGGCCTTCTTCCTCAAAAATAACCACCCAACTCCCTTAAATTAAGAACAAACTTTAAATAGGAAAATGTATATAAAAGGATAACAGTTGTTAAATAATACATATATGTATCCCCAGGAAAAAGGACCCAAACAAACAGTCTGTAATCAATGCTTTCAAACGAAATTGTCCCCATTTGGGTGCAATTATATTTACAGCAGCAGGTGGTGATGTCCCACCTCGGCTGGCTGCAGGGTCGGCTCTCAGGAACAGAGCAGAGATGGCCATGAATGCTGACAATGGAGCTGTGGCAGTCCTAAGTCATCTCCTGTGGGATCAGTGTGGGCAGAGGGACAGTGCAGAGCCTCCTCCATGCTGTAGAGGAGACACACTCCCATCCTTTGCTGGAGAGAAGCAGCCCTGGGCTGGAGGGAGGCAAAGGGGGCAGCAGCAGCCCCTCCACCATGTCGACCCCATCAGAAAATAAAAAGGGGTCCACCATAAATCCAGGGCACAGGGTGCCCAGAGCTAAGGGCTGAAAAGGGGAAAAGAGAGAGCCAAACTGAGAAGAGAGGCTCCCTCTGAGATGCCTCCACCCCCCGCAGCAGCCAGGAGTGAGGAAAAGAACCAAACTTGTCCTTACCCAGCACACTGCCAAAGGGAAAGGAAAGAAAAAAAAGAAAGAGAAAACCTTTCTTTCCCTTCCCCCAGCCATTAAGATGGGATCCAGGTATTCAGCTGCTCCTTTTGTTGACTAACAGTAGGAGGTTGAGCATTAGCTTTGAGCTCTGTGTTGGTAGGAAGAGGAATTCCATAGCAAGATTCTGAAACTATAACATATGGTTATATAGATTCTTGACTGGTTGTTCACTTGCCATATGTTCTTTACATGCTTTTTACCCAGTCACCTTATATGACTTGTTTGAGTTCTTTTCAAGGGTCTTCTGAAACAAACTTCCGTTGTATGAAGGTGAAGGCTGAGACTGCAAGAAGGATTTAGAAGATAAGAAGTTTACCCAAACTGAAAGTTGCAAATTAAAGATTAAGTAATTTTAACAGCATGTGATTTAGAGTTCTGTAGTTTCTCAGCTGCTTTATTTTCCTTATTGCTTGGACTTTGTCAGCAATTCATCCATCAAAACAAACTGTCTAGCTCACAAAGGAGCTAGAGACAATTCCCACTAGAGCCAGTGGAAAAGTTTTCATTGAGTTTGGTATCTGGCAACCTTTCATATGATTAAAAGACAATAAAAACTTGTGACAGGACATGTTAAAGAGAAATTTTAAAAAATGCAGAGTACTGTTTTCCTTCTGAAAAAAGACTGGACACAACTATCAAATTTCCTTTTCCTCCCCACCTTGTAAAGTGGCATAGTCTTTTGATACCTTCCTGAGGCCAGTATATGACTACTCTTTGAGGGGCAGCACACCTGCAAACCAGGTTACAAAGATAGGGTATTTATTTAATACTTTTAATTAAGACTTGGTATAATATTTTTTCTTTCTTCTTTTTTTTGTACTTGAGAGCAATATGAATTTCACAGCTGTGTGCTTCCTTTTATCTGGACAAGCTTAAAAACACTGTTTCAATAGCACTGGAGTCAGAATAAATGGAAAATCGCATGTTGTCAACCTCATGTCTGTTTATGTGAAACCTGGTGTATTTCTTGTATTGCCACGTGAAACTCACGAAATAGCTTTCAGTTTCCTTTTTTTGTATTGTTAAATTGGGGTTTGTACTTTTTTCAGAATTTAATTTGCTTAAGTTTTTTTATATGTAGATTTGTGTAAAGTATCTAATGAGTAAAACATCTCCTGGCCTGGGATTTCCCATTGCCGAGTGCAACTGATCTGTTAATGTAACAGGACTTTTAATAATCTATCTGTAAATTAGTTTGAATTCATTACTTCCCTTGCAATTAAGATAAATAAGAAACATTTCAAATGGAAACAGCAAGTCAACACTGTAAGTAAATTGTAAGTTAAAATATAAGCTAAATCCCTTATGGATGAAGCCCCATGGTGGCTCCTTTCTGAGGAGTGTTCTTACAAGGACTTGTTCTATCAGCGTGTATTTTGGGAGACTCAGAAGAGCCTAAGGGCAGATACTGTCAGGATATAATTTTCCACAAGTGTAGTTTGTTTCAGGTATTATTTAGCATGTGTGCTAAAAGTGTCACTGTCACACCAGCTCCGGAAAGGGCAGAAGAGTGCTCACTGCTTTAGCTTTCAGTAGTGTGAGACCTCTGTTTCATGTCTGGTGATTAATTCAAACAAAACGCTTGTGTCCTGATGCAGCATCTTCTTCTTCTTGTTTCTCTTTAAGCATGTTCTTAAAAGAGGTGGATGTAAACTTGATAGTGTCTTTTGTACAGATTCAGTTCACAAGCTTTCAATGCTGGTTTATTAAATACTTTCCAGGGCATTAAACTTTAAAAATGTTTAGTGTTTAAATAAATAATTTTACAACTTCTTACTAAGTGGTGAAGTGCTGAAATGCATTAATAGTTTTGCTTTTGAAAGAAATACCATGATTTAGGGCAGTATCTTTTAATTACCTATAGCAGTCCTGTGAAGAAGCAGAGCTAGTGGCAACAACATTCTGCAATTAAGGCAGAGCATGTTGCCTGAAATACAAGATAATTGTCCAGGCAAGATCATTGGAATAGATTCAGAGACTGTAGTTGCCAGTGCTCTCTCTAGGTGTTTGGCATGTACAGCAGAGAGGAGTACCCCTCAGGAATGTATTTATTATGTTATGGCCCACTATACAGTTAGCCTCAGGTTGAATGTTTTGTTCTGTAAAGTTTCATGGCCTCATCTGGTTTGTGTTTTTTGTTTTTTTCATCTTCCCCTTCTTACAGGCTCTTAGTCTGGTGTAAAGCTGATGGGTGGGAGCAAAGGTAAAGAATGATGTATTGCAGCAGCAACTAGAAAGCATCTTTTGTCTGAATTGTGAAATGGCTACTCCATAGTCATCTTCTGATGAATCAAATGTGAGGGGCTGCTTTGTTGAATGAACCCTTTGTAACAACACATCAACTGGAAGCAGGAGGAGACATTCAGCTGAAGAGCTTTTTCCGAAAATGGATTTAACTTTCCTTTTGCCAGTCACTACCAGCATGACCTCATACACTTCTAGTACAATGGTGTGGCTAAGCCTTTGAGTACACAGCCATTACATCATCACAGCAAATTAGAGAGGGAGGTGGTGAAAGAGGCCTTATTGTTGTCATGGCCGATGAGATGATCAGGGCTCAACTCATTGTCGCTGAGAAGTTGGTAGCTTTGCTGGAGTGTGGTACAGAAAAATTGCTCCTGATTGATAGCCGCCCCTTTGTGGAATACAATACATCCCACATCTTGGATGCCATCAACATCAACTGTTCCAAGCTTATGAAGCGGAGGCTGCAGCAGGACAAAGTTTTGATTACAGAGCTCATTCAGCATTCAGCAAAACACAAGGTAGGGGACATTCTCCTTTTATTACTTGTATTTGTTTAAAGGAGTGGCTGGAAAACAACTTGTAATAATTTTTCCTTAGGTATTTCATTAAAAAAACCCAACCCAAACCAAACCAACCCCAAAGAAGACTAAGGGACAGAGTTTAGCTGAGATTGTACCTGATCAAAGAGAGTATTGGTTACTCTTAAGTTTATGATTGGGATTCTTTGCAGCCTGCTCTTCCCTAAGTGACATGGTAATGGGGAGGGATTTGATACTCAGAATGTTCTCAAGGTTCTTGCATGTCTTGCAAAGCACAGTCCCTCAAATGTATGTAATTAAGGAAGGAAACATTCTTCTCCTAAACTTTGAAGGATTCTTTGGCATCTATGGTGGTGGGGATTGCTTAGCAAGCAGTCATATGATTTGCAAAGAAACTGCATCTCTGTCAGTCCTGGCTCCTACTTGCTGTTTGAAATGCTTTTCCTGGGAGCAGTTTGGTGGGTTTTGGTTTTAGTGTATTTGGTTTTGGGGGAAGGGGTGTGATTTTTCCAAAGGGTGTTATCAGTGAAAAGAAAATAGCTAAGCTATTTCAAATTAATGTGTATCTCTGTGGTGGGGGTGGGGGTTTTTCTTATCCATTGGCATTTGTTTCATATGCTTTGGTACAAAAGTAATCTACTACATTTTTGCTTTGACATGTTAAACATGAAGATGATGATGATTTATTTTTTTTAATACATAAAGTTGTACAGGTAACCAAAATGTGTGTGGCTTAAAGGCAGTTTAAGGTCTCTTTACTGTTTATGTACAAAACTCCCAGAAGCAGAAACTGAGGTAGGGCCTTCTTCTAAAAAGCTTAGCTTTTAAATAAATCAGCTGACTTAGCTGAAGGTAGAACATTTCACAAGTGACGTAAAATTGCCTATTAATAAAAATCTATGGAGTGTGCCTCAACTTGCAGCAAATAATGAATTTACAGACTCTCCAAGGAATTAAATCTGATAGGCATATGAAGTATAAAATAAAACTGGTTTGTGTATAGCTGGATAAGAAATCTATATATATGAACTGCTGTATAGCAAATATGTGGGAACCCTGATGAAGGTGACAATGTGGTGCTTCTGATCATCTTCCTCCTTTTTTACTCTGAGTTACTTGTATTTCAGATTGAAATTGATTGCAAGCAGGACGTGGTGGTGTATGACCAAAGCTCTAAAGATGTGACCTCTCTCTCATCTGACTGCTTTCTTACTGTGCTCCTGGGCAAACTGGAGAAGAATTTCAGCTCTGTGTATCTGCTTTCAGGTAAGATATGCACCAAGAGAAACCTCTGAAACACTTGTCTAAGGAGAAGAATGAAAAAGCTGTCAGTATAGCTGATGTGTACAGTTTTGCAAGTGCTGATATAAAGCTCAGTTATAGCATAGACTTTTCTGTAGTTCTTTATGAATATAATGACACTCATAATACATATAGTGCTTAAGAATTGCATTTTACAGGGGACATATTACACCATTAGTCTATGTAAGTGGAAATGGATCAATGCTGGTGTTTTTATGTGTATATGTCTGCTACTTTAGGGTCAAAAAATAGTACAAGAAATGTTCTTCCCTGGTGTTTTAAGCATTATACATTCTAGGAAGAAAATCTCTTCCTTACTGAGTTGGTAATTACTACAATAAGAACAAGGGTAATGATCTGCCAGAGTTATGGAGATTAATTTCTGTGGCCCTTTAAAGTTTAGCTCCTTAAATGGTAGCACTTTATTTAGGTCTTCTCCCTCAGCTACCTATTTTTTATTATATTTTTTTTTTTAATCCCAGGTCAAAGCATCTATAGAAATTCAACTCCTTATATTACAGGATTTGTTGGTCTGAACATACGCTTGTGTCATTATTTCTATCGTGGAACAGTAGACCCAGCATTCACAAGAAGGAGCAAGGAGGGGCATGAGGTAGATCCAAAGCCGAAAGAAGAAGGAATGATGAATATAAGTAGGAAATCCATTGCAGTGACTGGATCAGTGATCTAATGAAGTGTATACCTAGTCTCTGAGAAATGCTACAACTACATGCAGGGACTGAATAATAATGAGAGAAAGGGAAATAACGCCAGCGAGATACTTCTTAGCAACAGGGTTTCATTGCAGTTTGTAGTGACTTCGGATGAAAGTGATAGGGCAGAGCTTGTGGTACTGAGAGGACTTTTCCCAATTTATTTTGAAGGTGATTACAGAGAAAATTAATAACTTCTGCCCTTGAATAGTTGTGTTTGGTGCTCATGTGAAGCTGTACTTACAGTAAACTAAGTAGGGTTTTGCTTTGGCTAGGTTTGGTGCTTCTTTTTTATTTGCTGACTAGGTAAGAATTACACCTGTGGGTGATGGGCTACAGTATTAAATTAAATAACTCTTCTTTCATATGAGCCACCAAGTAATTGTGTGGTGTCTAGGCAGAGTAAATGCTTAATGCAAGAGTGCTGAAATAAGTGGCTAATACTCCCTTAAATTGAAAACTGTTATTGAAAAAATAAACCCAGTCTAGAAGCAGCTTGTCTCTTTAGAAATCTTGTTATTGTTTAATACACAACTTTACTCATCTGTCCTGAGGGGTTTTTTTAATAACCAGAAGCAATTACAGCTCCATGCAATAATCAGACTATTTACAACTTAATTTCCATGATAGAAACAGCTGTCTAATAATTGAGAATTAGACCTCATGGCAGGGAGGAGTTGGGGGGCATCCTTAACAAGGCCAAGCAGAGGAAAGTATCATGAAACTTCCCTCCCTTATACTGTCCCTCACTTGCATGAGACAAAGCTTTGATCTCCTTTTTCCTCTGCTGGTCTCCCGGAAGGAAGTGCTCGTTGTGTCTCCACTCTCAGACTTGCTGGGACTCTTGTAGGAATGGACAGAACCAGGAGAGAAGTGTTCTCCACTTCACCAGTGCATAGTCTGGGCAAACACCAGTTCCATGTATCATAATGATGCTACCAGAAATTGTTTTGTTTTCGTTTCCAGTACGTGGTAGTTGTCTGATGAAAGACAAAAATGTTCCCTAAAGCACAAGCAAGGCAGTAGTGCACATTAGCTGAGGTGAACTTAGCCACGTGCAGCTAAGGATTACTTTGGTTGATAGAGAGTAAAAGGGAATCTCATGTATCAACATCTTCCTTACAAAAAGCAGGATTTGTACTTTAGCATGTCAAATGAGTTTCTCTTAGCAAAGATTAGGTTTGAGAATTTAGTTTTGTATTTGTTTACATAGCTAGGATGAGGCTATTTATGAATGCAGAAAAAACTGCTGGCTTTAAAACCAGAGGTAGAGTAGAAGACAAAAAGGGAAATATAAGGAAATTATTTACTACTGATCAATTACTGTTAAGTTCTTATTTCAGGTACTTATTTTTTACATCTGTTAAAAATCTAGCTACTTAATAGACACACAAGAAACCTTTTGGGATGTGAGGTGAAGGAGAATGGGATAGATTCAGTCTTACGGGAAGTTCCTTAGTTTATTGATATGTGGTTCTAGGAAACTAGATAAAATATGTTGCCTCAGCAAGTTGATGATGAACTCACATAAATGTTTATGGCCCATAATGAGAGTAGAGGTCAGTGCAGCGTGGAAGAAGAAAAACCTTTGGACTTGAGTTTTCCCTATGCCACTAAATCTGGTTTATTTAAAATAGTGACCTTAAATAAACATTTTGGGGTAGGAAAACAGTTTTTGTTGGGATAGAATAAGGAGCAATTAACAAATATCTGAAATTCCTGCATCTGTTCTTGCTACCCCCATTACTGAGCCCTCAGTGAGGTGGGTTTTTATTTAGATTGTGCATAAAGGTATGTTCTACCCTGGAGGTTGTTTTTGATTGAAGTAAATGTTGTCAAGACCTCAAAGGAACCCTCACCAATCAGTTCAAGCTCATAACCTCATGAAAATATTTAGAATCTGGTGAGGAATGTTTTCAGGAATGTAAATATTCATTTTGGTTCTTAATTTTTGACAGTACGCAAAATACTGAAATGTGAGTACTGAAGGCTTAATCCCACTCCCATCATGGCATCTATTCATCTGAGTTAAATAAGATTTAAACATGGGGATGTCACCTGGTTCCTTCTTTCTGTACGTTAAGAATTGGATTTACTTGCATGGAGTCCTTTTCCTAGTTAATAGTGTTTTTATGATTTTTCTGCTTGCTCTGCAGGAACACTTGAGAGACTAATGATTCTTTCTTGAATGATCATTGTTAAGGCAGTAAGCATCAAGAGTCGCTTAAATTCTATTCCACTATGCAAATGGAAATCATTCACATCCTACTTTTCTTAAACTCTTGCTGTTCCCTACTTATAATCTGGCTTAGTCCTTCTCGTGCAAGCACAGATCTCTTCACAATGGTTACCTTTCAAATGTTGCCAGTGAAGAAGATGAAACACAACTTTTTATTTTGTGTTGATTTTTTTAAAAACTTCTTTTTTTGTACAGAAGACTCAATCTAAACAGAAGGCTTTCTGAAAAAAATAGAAATGCATACTTTTCTGTATTACAAACTGTCATTAAAACCCTGAAACACTGTAATGGCTCTAAACTGAAACCAAAGGGAGGAATTGTGGTGCTCAAGTGGATGTTGAGCAATGGTAAATAACCAAGAAGGACTAGCTAAACTTCAAAGTACTGTAGTGCAGGATCATAGAAACAGTTTTACTGAAATCTCTAAGACTTTTTCAGTGCTGCAAGACCAGAGTGTATTTTGCCAGTGAACAATGAAGGAGTTATTTTTCTGTCAGTCACTGAATTACCACTTAGACCAGAGGTACCACAGTACTCAATGCTACTGAGGACAACTAATGTGGAAAACTTACATAATATACCAGATTATAAAGTGTATGGACAGAAGGACAGTTGAAGATACTGGCAGCCTTTTGTGAACTTCTAAAATTATCTTTAAGTTCTACACCCCTACCCTCCAGTGCCTGTACACTGAGGTTTAGATTTGTATGTGACTATTCTGTTGGAGCCATGCCTCATTAAATAGGATCCACCTGATCTAGATGTAATCAGGGCTGTGTATACTTAAATCTCTGGAGAAAACTTCCTTCATGGTTGAAGGTGGAGCTGCTGTCCTTCAGTCAGAAGACAGCTGTCTTGAAAAGGGGTCCATAAAATTCTGCATGCTACTTACTACACAGGTTATCTGTATAATTCAGAGAATTACCAGTAGAGAATTACAGATTTTGTAGGTGTCCAGCATGAAGCCCTGCATCTGACTTTCAAAACCACTGAACCAGGGAGCTGTATGCCTTTCTCTCAAAGCCACATTGGACTGTGAAAAGGTGGTGTTGACAGGTAATCGAGGTCCAAGTAGGGAATTGCCTACTGATTTCTTGCTACTGTTCTGCCTATGGAAAATATCAACCATAATGTGATTCAGTGGATTCTCCTTTCACAAGAGCTCTCTAACAAACTCCTGCAGAGCACAAAGCTACTGTAATAAGGAGAAATAAATAAATTATTGCTTTTCTGGTCAGTGGCAAATGATAATGACATATGCAGTGGACAGTCAATGATGTCCTAAGCAGAATGAGTATGTAAAGAAAGACCAAACAGAATGAGTTCAGTGAGATTGAACAAAGATCCTGGAAACAAAATAGTGAGTGATTATCCAGGGACTGCGGCAAAAGGTATGCTTTTGCTGAAACTTCACAAATCATTGTTTCTTCCTGACCTGTCTTTCACCTAACAAAGTGTGTGTACAAAATGGAAGAGTTGCATGAAGGATACAAAGAGAATGAAACAAGTCAGGAAATCTTCTGCAGTCTTCTTTATCTTGGCATTTTTTTAGAAATATTAGAAATTGGAAGTCCATTTAAAGAAATCTGAGAATAAAGATACCAGTATCTCTAGGCTACATTTACCATTATGCTGTCTCTTGCCTAAAGCAAAGCTGAGTAAGAAAAGTCCAGTGCTCTCTCCCTGCTTTCTCACCCTGTGGCAGAGGAGCAGGAAATCTTAAGAATATTCTCTTGTAGGTAGAGCTGGTCATTTCTATGTCCTGAAGTGACTGAGACTGCAGACTGAGCTTCATTCCCACCTTCTGTGGTCCTGTACATCAGTTAAGAGGTTGCCATGTGGTTCAGTGTGATCTGAAAGACGGCATGAGGTTTGTGCTGTCTGATAAATTTCTGGCTGACATCCTGACATCTTTTAACGTTTGGATTTGGAGTTTGATAACTTTGGTTTTGGCTGACTGAGTGTTCCCTATATGTAAGTCTTTGCGGAGTACCGCAAAGAGAGGAGCACACCTGGTCTTCTATTAAAATAATGGGGTTATCTGCAAACTGGAATAAATATAGCAAGAATGAGCTGTTAAATATCCTGCCAGAGGAGGAGAGGGGGTTGCACAAGGATGCCAGCTTTCCTGATATTCTGACTGGTTGATTCCATTAGAACAAGCCTCTATTGAAAGAGGTAAAAATCTTGCCAAAGGAGTGCAGGGTTCCCCAAGTGGTCCTGTAACCTGTGGAGTACAGCCATTATTGATGGGGAGGACACCGGAATGAGAGAGGAGATCAGCTCTGAATCACCCTCTTCAAAAGTCTCCCTCTCAATCAATTTTTCATGAGAGCATAGAAAGACTAGTATTCCTGGCTACAGCCAGTCCTCTGTGAATATCCTCCCACCCTGTGTACTTAAAATGCAGTTTTCAGTGTTCGTTTAGTGCCATGATTGGTTTAAGCACTTGAAGAATGGGAGTAGGGTTTATTACTTTCATATGTGTATCCACTTGCTGTCTTTTGAGGGAGAGCAGGGTTTGACTAGAGTAGAGCTCTCATAACATTTCTCAAGCCCAAGAATAACTTGTTAAGTTTGCTTTTGTTTTGGATACCTCTGGATGCTTGTGAAACTTAATTGACTGAAATGATGGTGAGGGTATTTTTATTTTTTTGTTCTTTGAAGGCAGAAAGGGTAGGTGTGGATGTCCAGTACACTCTTTTACTTAGCATATGCCACTTGGCTGGGGGGAGAAGCTTGACCCCATTTTCACACATTCCCCCCCACCTTGTTTGCTTAACCTGCCTGTTAACCTTGTCTTACCAAAGGCAAGTCTTGCCCTCCAGGGCAAAGACCTTCCCTTGCTACTGTTCTTGTAAAACACCTGGCATAATGGGGCCACTTTCTGAATGTCACCAGGATGAAAACACCACTGGCTTTCTCAAACAGTGATGCTGTGGAAGGACTCCCTGTGGCTGAGGAGCAGAGACTGGACTGGGATGGCAGCTCTCCTGACTGAGCTCTCCAGCCTGAGCTTATGTAATGGAAAATGGCATGAGTCCCTGCCGGGCTGAGCTGGAATGTGGGAATTGTAATGGCCTGTGGAGGTCTGCAGCTCGTTTGAACAGACTGAAAACACTGGAGATTCATAAAACTTATGAGTCAGAAAGTTTACAACTTTCTTTCCTTACGGCAAGGGAAAAATCTATACTGCAGCTTTTAGATAAACAGTTTAATGTTGGATGAGAAAGTACTGTAAAGGCACAGCATTAAGATCCTCTGAGGCAAAGTAAATGTAAAAGGGGCTTGTATATTTTATCTTTGCTATAGTGTTGTTTGATTTTTTAATTTATTTTTTTAGTGTGATTTTCTGCCATGTTACTTTACCTGCCTGGCACTAATCAATATTCACAGTAACAAATTCTAAATTGCTTTTAGGAGAAAAGGAAAAAAAACAGAAAGTTAAATATTAGTTACTCCACTGCATACCTTTGGTGAGGCTTACTTAAAATTATAGGTTCTAAATATTATGTTTTAGAGGCAGTTTCAAAATTTCCTGCTTTTTTATTCTTCTCCTCCTTTAAAAAGGAAAATTAAATGGAAAAAAATAGCAATATTCCTTAAAAAATGTAATATTGATTAGTTTGTGGTTATATAAAATTATGAATAATTAGTGCCCTTAATGAAGAAGCAAATTCTGGATTTAACAAAGGTGGAATCATCTGTTAAATCTACAAGCTTCAATGTCTCTTTGCAATACTGTCCTAGTCTGTTTTTTTGATTCATCACTTGGGTCTTAGATCTTTTCCACTCCCTGCTTTAAAATAATTGTGTTTGATGCTGAATTGTCATTGATGTACTGTCAGATGATCAGGTCTTGTGGGAAAAGGAGTGAAGTAGCTTCTAGTCTGTTTGCAAGAATTCATTGAAGAAAACCAATTTCTCTCTTTAGCTTTTCCAGAATAGTCAGAACCCAAAGCAGGGGATAAAGGAGCAGTATATGATTTCAGTGGCTCTTAACAGAGCAAACTTTGGCATTTTTCTTATCAGTGTGCATTGTCTATGATCTTTTCCAGCAGACTCCATGACCTGGGAAAAACAGACCCATTCACTGTCTCTTACATCTCCATCAGGAGCACAAGAGAATCTTTCTGTGCATTCTGCACAGGGCACATGGAGCTGCAGGGCCAGCTGGGTGCTCAGGGATGTTGCACTGAACACTTCAGAGGCTTTTCTTAGCCTGAAGTTTTAGGGAAGCCAAGCTCTTAGGATTTGCCATGTTGTCTGTCTCTCTCCTATCACCCACAAAAGGTGTTTTAAAAGCTTGTTGCTCAGCTTCAGTAAGGTTTCACTAAAGCAGTAATTAAAATAAAAAAATAATGGAAGCTCTTGTAAGCAGCATGGAAATAAGCAGAGACTCAAATTAGTGTCTCTTTCTGAAGAGTGGTTTGGGGTTAGGCTGAGCTGGTAGTGGATTTGCTGGTGTGACCAAGCAGCAGCACAAAAAGGGCCCTTAGGAGCTCAGGATGCACTCCCAAGGATGGGCACTCGTGGCAGGTGGGATTCTTTGGTTCTGCAGCCCCTCAGATTACTTGGTTGAAAAAGATGTTTGAATAGTGTGAAAGTGGAAAGCTGCTCTTCTGGTCTTTAGAATTGGTCTCCATTAATTGGAGAAGATGGCAGAGACATTCCCCCTGATTGCACACATTACCTCTTCTCCAGCTGAATCTCTTCTCCCCTCTGCCTTAGCTGGGCTGCCAGGCTCTGGATGGCAAGAGCGATGGCTGGGGTTCTCTGTCAAACTCCAGCTGACAGGATCATTGGAAACACATGAAGTGATGTGAACACTTACTTTCTCACCTTTCTTTAATTCCAAGTTAGGTTTCATGGCTGCATTTACAAAAAAATAGTGTGAAATCCTCACAAAACAAATTCTTGTAAGCTTGTGTTTAAGTTCTTAACTGTTAGAATTTTTATAAGCACGGAGCTTTCATCTTTGTAGGGGTTGTTCCCATACTTGGACAGTTCTATAGAAAAAGCAAGTTACACCTAATGGAAAGGTCTCCTACTTCTGCGTTTCCCTTGCAGAGTTGCAGGCACTTCAGCTTTTGCTTTTCAGTTTCACACCCAAACTTAATCCACCTTATCTCTGAAGTACAGTCAGATCTCTGTTACTTTATGTGCTTTGTCAGGATGCACATACCTGATTAGCAAGGGTAGCTATCTCTAGATGACTAAGATAAAACTCCTGGTTCAGATCTCTGCAAACATGTGAGGATGAAAAGGAATTACAGAGTAGGTTGTTTAAATGTTAATTTCATGAGCAACTGTAAAGAGATATAAAGATTACCTGCTGATTGACTTTTTTTTCCCACTATATGTTAAAAATGTGTGTAAATTGAGACATAGGAGGGATGTATGAGGGAACATCTGTGCTCTGTTCAACATGCATGCAGGAAATAATTATAACTCTGGGTGAATGAGTGATATCACTGAAACAGGCCTGTTCAATGGCTAATAGAACCATTGGTAATTATAAAGAGCTGACAGCCTGGTTACTGTAGTATGTCATGTAAGCACTGGGGAGCTGGTCAGGGTGAACTTTGAAAGCTGATACGAGGAGAAGGTGGCATTCTCCACTCTTTCCTGCACCCTGCAGAAAAGAAGGGTGTTTGGGAGGTGTGGGGGTCAGGACAGCAAAGGGGATGCTGGGCTGTTGGATGGGCAAAGTGTGCAGGGTAGCTGGAGATTTTCATGTGCTCAGTGACAGATGATATTTCACTGGACCAGCTATGATATCCTAAAGCCAAAGCTGCATAACCTGGGATTGTGTAACAAAGGGATGTGTGTTGATGTGAATGAAGAACAATATTTGCATTTTGAAAACTGATTTTTTTCTAATTGGTTTTTCTACTTAACTTTTTTGCTCTTCCCTAGACCAAATCAGGAACTACCATGTTTCCTGCTAATTTGTCTTATCTAATTTTGATTGCATCTTTGTGTGGTTTTACTTCTTGTTGAAAGAAATATAAAGACAGGGAGGAGGAAGAGAACCATCATGGCTTGAAGTGAACATAAGAAACATCCACCTGTCCTGTTATGATGTCATTTAACTAGAAAGGGTTTTTTTAAGTATTGGATAAAACCAATGAAATTACCTACACTTCACAACTTTGTGATAAGTGTTCAAATCAAGACCTTAGGGCTTAACTTTGCAAACCTCCATAGTGGTTTACAGAGCTGTAACTGCAGCATGGCAAGTGGGCATGACTGTGGAATGCTCGTGGTCTCTTTCTGCAGAATGTAACAGAAATGAGCTGATGTAAGTGCTTGTGCTTCTCAGTAGTTACTCCTTTGCATTAATTCAGGATTTGTGCTTAGTGGTAGTTAAACTAAATGCTCAAAAGAATCTGGATGGATTATATTCCCTCAGTGAAAGGAAACTCATCTCAAATCAGCAATATTTCTCTATCATTTGTTGCCACCTGATCCCACAGTCTGTTCTTCATCTCTTCCTGTGTCTAGCAAAGTGAATTTCTTTTAGTTCTATTCATACGAGGATTTATGTAGTGAATCCATAAGAAAGAATAGCTTTCACTGGGAAGTTTTGCTGAAACCTTTTCATCCCTTCTGGGTTTGTTTTCTGAGTTGGCTGAGAAGGGAACTGAAACTTCTGATACCAGGATTCCCTTAAAGATCATACCTTTATGATCCCAGTTGTAGTTAGGGAGGTGGTGGAGTCTTGGTCAAAGGAAAGTCTGTAGTCATCCCTTTGCAGAACCATTAGCAACAGGGCAATCAAGTAGTTTACTGGATCTTGCCAGATTTCTGCTGGTGGCTATGGAGGCTTGTAAGCAAGAAATGCAGGCTTTGCTATAAACTGGGAGGTGTTAGGTTGTCTGTCACAGCAAAACCACTGACAGCTTTTAGCACCTTCACGTGGTTTTGTAGAAACATCCTGCTGAATGTCAAGAGAGCTGTTTCAGTTCAACTTACAATGCAGAGTACAGAAAGCCTGTAGGGTTCATAGCTATTTAAGAGAGAATATTTTGGAGGTATTTGTCAGTCATCTATTTTCAAGACCCAGTTATATTTATCAAATAATTCAGTGAAACTCTATTAATCCAGTAGTTCTGTTACTGACCTGTAGATTTATTCTGTGCCCCTGCCCCATAATTTCAATGTGTTCTTGCAATTGATTTATTACTCACATGAGACTGGAGTAGTGGTAGGAGAAAGGGTGTTACTTAGAAACTGGCTCCAGAAGTAAAGTGTATTTTCTCTAATTAAAACAAACTGCACAGTGCTGCCAATGGCCCTATTCCAACTGAGATGGGTAAGGATCTTTAAAGAAAAAAATTGCTTTGTTGCAAAGGTCATCTTCAGATCATGGAATTTGAAATAAACCCATTACATCTTTAAGGCTCAACTTTCTTTTCTGCATTCCCACCCATGGATTAAAGTAATTTTTCAAGTGTTTGAAGTTTATTTTGAAGGCAGTCTGCTTCATTTACAGCAGAAGTGTAGAGGAAACCTGAGTGCTCAAAGCACTTTTCTCATAAGATGCTCCTCATGCAGACTGTGCATAGACTTCACTTTGGGGACTCATGGGAGTGTTAGAAAACAGATATTAGGTATAAATACCTTTCCTTTACACATCTTTAGGTACCAAATTTGTTTTTTAATACATCTCCCTATATATTTAAAAAATAGAGAAATTTTGTAAGTTAGTGCAAGCAAATAGTGATGTGTGCAGTTCCTTAGAAGAGAAATTAGTCTTAGAATGCCATGACAGCTCAGTGGTCATACATGTGGATTCCTGTTGTTCCAGACCCCTGATACTGTTTGTTGCACTTAAAGAAAGTGGTAATTTAATGGGATGTATATACAAGTGTGTTTTGTTACTATGTATTTTGACTGCTTGTGGGTTTTTTAAAGCAATTTTAAAGAATTATGC
The DNA here is from genome assembly GCA_013396655.1 of Campylorhamphus procurvoides. NCBI lineage: Eukaryota > Metazoa > Chordata > Aves > Passeriformes > Dendrocolaptidae > Campylorhamphus > Campylorhamphus procurvoides. Next base: position 521,034 of record WBMV01006433.1, read on the forward strand.
TGACCTAGAATGTGTTTTTCGTATTGAGAGTGCCATAAATTGAAGCCAGATTTATTAAAAAGCTACTAACTTTTTCCTAGCCTGGTCATAGAAGATGGCAGGGAAGATAGCTTAATATTTGAAACACCAATTTCATGCCTTTTCAAATCAGTTCACTGCAGATACTAATAGGTTAAGGTATATTCAAAGGAAAGGTGGGTTCACTTGGAAGCACAGGTAAATATAGGTAATATAATACCAGACTTCACTGATTTGAGAGTTTTGTGATTGTAATTTGTGTTGCAAAGATACTGAAGCAACACATTCCTAGGGAAGTGTAAGTAGAAAAGATGAAACATAACTTTGAAAGGATGAATGCCCTAGAGGAAGTGTTGAAGAATCTTATCTTGAAGCATTTCAATTTGCCTTGACAGAGGCCTGGAATAAAAATAAAATAAAAAATTGCTCCTTACACTTATGATGACAGAGCATTGGTCCCATCTCTCAGAATCTCAGGTGTTTTGCACATTAGCTTCTTGCTTAATTTCTTGTCCCAGGTTTCACAGAGAAGTAAGACCAATCTGTAGGTAGTTGAGAAGAAACCTTTATTGTTGAACTTTTCCCATGTAGTCATTTGTGAAGAAAGCACAGACATACAGTCCTTGCTTGTGCAGCTTCTTCGTAAGGACTTCTCTGTTTCCAGCTGTGTGGGTGAGAGGATCCAGAAATCAGAGCCAACAATGTTCCCAAGAAATAAAGAATAAGCAAATGAAACCAAATATTTGATTTCCCTTTCTTCCCCACCCTCTCAAAGAACTGCTTAAATTTAATCTGGGAGGCATATACTGCCTATCAATTCAAAGAATGCTTCCTATAACAGAGGGGCAAACATTATCCTGTAGAGAAGAAAGTCTAGAAGGTGTGCAAGAGAATTATTGTGTGAACTCCTCCTGTTATTCAGTGGACACATTGAACAAGCAGCAGCTGTGCTGCTGGAACAGGGAGGTTGTAAAGCAAGGAGGAGGACTCCCAGGTAACAGAATAGAAAATGCCAGAGCCAAACTTTTGCTGCATCCCTAGCTTTGGTCCTTTAATTTGGAGCTGTCGCTCTGTGAGGGGGCAGTGCCTTAGCTTGTCTGACAAAATGGACATGTTATTTATTTGTTTATTTAACTGAGCAGGAATCAGTATTCATAAAATGTTTGCTCTAAAATCTGCTTGCTGAATCTTTTTCTTTTTTTTTTAATTAGATAAAATGGGCTGTTACAGACTTGGCTATTACCTTGGTGTTTCTACATTCACTAATGATACAGATTTTAAAATTAAATAGGCATAATACAGGCACTGGTAATGCAAGCCCTGACAAAACAGTACATTATCTTATATGTGAATAATTTTAATTCAGGTCTTCAAACTGTAATAATAGTGAACATAGCATTTGGCAGATTGAGCACATTAATGCTTCCAATTTCTTGATGACAAAAAGGTGGCTCATTCTGAACAGGTTATAATTACTCTTCCTTAGGTTAAAACTCTGCTCATATCTAATGTGAGGAAGTAGCTGGAGATTGTCACAATGGTGTGCAACTTTCACCCTCATTGCTGACTGTTAAATGGTGAAAACAGTCAAGAAAACCTGTAACATACTGGTTTAAGCAGCTGCCTCGGGTTCTTCTTCGTACTGGTTTATGAAGGTGAAGTATGAGAATGAGTTGAGCCTGAGGTTTAGTGAGGCTTGGTAAAAGCTAGCTAACTTCTGTGAAAATGTGTCCAAGCACAAGTTCATTGCTGGGGGTTTCATTGGGGTTTTTTTATAACTGTGGGTAGGGCCAGTTTGACCACAGCTGGTAGCACAGATGTGCGATGCAGTCCTTGTGAATGGGATGGAAGCTGGAAATTAGCCAAGCAGGAAAAAGAAATGGAGCTTGAGCTTCATGGTATGTACTTGTGTCTAGAATAGTCTCAGCCTCGCATTTTATTCCCTTCATGCTTCCTAGCAGCTGTGCCATGCTGATCATGAAACAGCCAAAGAGCAGTTTTGGTGGTACTGGGATTTTAGGTGGATTTAAATGTGTTGCCACTCATTCCACTCTGTTTTTCCTGAGGTTTAATGCAGTGGCAGGAGATGGTAATGAAGATGTTTGGAGCCATAGTATGGCTAAGGCCTATCAACTGGTGCAGATGAAGAACCAGCAAGCATTAAAGGGAGTAGAGACTTCTGGTGTTCTGCTAGGAGAGCCCATGTCTGGGTGAAGTCTTCCCTTGCAGTCCCCACTCAAGGAGGAGAAGCCTTTGCTTGGTGTGGGTTTGAAAGGTGAAACTTATTCCAGTGTACTGAATGAAATACATTAATTATGGAGTAACATACACAATAGTAATGTAGGATTTTAAAAGCAAACATTAGTAAATGCATACTGACACTTGACCAAATTGAGTAAACGTGACTTTTTCATAATGAACTCTCAGTATAAATCTAATACAGAAGGAAGAAGTATTCAGAAAACAACTTGCTGGGGTGGAGATAGAAAGGTGTGTGTGTTTTTGGTGTGGTGGGTGCTGTGGCTGTTTTTCTGAAGTCTCATTTCCACATTATTAAGGATGGGAAGAGGCATCAAAAACTTTGAGGAATGGAGGTAGAGAGAAATTCCAGGCAGAGTGGGAATACATATCCAGGCCTTGGCTGCTGCTGAATGATTCCACAGTCATGGTGCCTCTGGAAGAGGCACACATACAGTTTCTCTGTTAAGGCTTTTCTGCTGCCCCTCAGTGCCTCCCTGTCTCCTACAACAAATGCTGCTTTCTGAGAACTGGTACGGGCACCAGTGCCTACAACACCACATGTAAACTGAATACTCTTCCTCTCACAGGTGGATTTGCTGAGTTCTCCAACTCTTTTCCTGGTCTCTGTGAAGGAAAATCCACACTCATCCCTACTTGCATTTCTCAACCTTGCCTACCTGTTTCCAATATTGGCCCAACTAGAATCCTGCCTCATCTCTATCTTGGGTGTCAACGAGATGCCCTCAACAAGGTGAGCATTCTGGGTGTCATGGGATTTACTTGGATGAGTATATAATCTCCATGTATCTTTATCCATGCTTCTGACATGCTTTGTTATAGCTATTGAAACAGAAAGTAGATACAGATAATAAGCTGCCTGCATAAGTCGTGGAAAGCCATGTGAGAACTAATGGTCCACAGGCCATGTAATTAATCTATATGTCATGTAATATGAAACTTGGTCTTCTTTCTCCTTCATCTCAGAGAAGATGATATGGTACTTTCCCTCAGTAACCTATCAGCCAACAGCAAACCATTACAGCAGGTCGAGTACTTTCCTGTGTACAGCTCTGACTGGTTTGTTTTGGCAGGTCTTGGATGTTAACACCATTACATGAATGGTTACAGTAAGACAAAGGAAGATTGGCTGTTTTTTAGTATTTCCTTCCAGTGCTGGAAAGAATACCACTTAAATACCATGAATTGTGTAATAAGGGACTACTGCAAGGGAATCTTTGTACACCTACTGAAGTGTTCAGACCTGGACAATCAATCAGTGAGGTTTGAAATGAGCTTTTATGGTAGCACTGCACTAAATTTATTCTACTGTTTCTGAGTACATGTACATTTAGTAATTTCTGCTTCTAAAGAATAGCCCAGAATATTGTTGTATACTTAAAACAGTCAGCAGAGTCATCAAATATATCACTTGTAGGATGCTGGACTATCAGATGACTGAAAGAGCTTGTCTCAAATTGCTGTAGGGCTATATTCCTGTGTATATCCACAGATGTTTGCTTTCATGAGGAGATCAACTTATCCTGCTTCCAGTCTGAATCTTGGGTCCTTTCACAGAGGAATTTTTATTACTTCTGCTGCATGTGCCGTCTTGCCTTCCGTATTATCTGACAGTCCTATTCATCAGCTGGATCTCCAAGAGTCTTCATAAGCTGGCATTAAGTACATGGATGAGGGAGAGGGAAAGAATGTTTCACCCTAGCACATTGCCTTAATTATGTGAAGGTTTTTTTGTATGGTTTTGTATCCATGTATGAAGCTTAAGCCGGGAACTGTCCTACACAGTCCTGTAACTGGATCACATTCATATACTTTGACCATTATCCTTTTCACTGTTTTCTTCTACTTTCACATCCCAGCCTGGCCATTTATAGATTATTCACACTTATTTTAAGGGGATTTCTAACACCCAAGTAATCATGTAGAAGATAATTGTGCTTTAATAGAGAGGACAGAAAGAGAGGGTATTCAGCAGTCATTGCATCTACTTTGTTCTTTAAAATATTCCTTGTCTTTATTGCCAGGTAGTGAGTCAACAATTCAAACTTGATTCACTTATGATGGATGTCAAAGCAGCGTATTACTTTTCCTGCCAAAAAAATAATTTGTGGTCCCCAGACAAAAGACAGCAGGAACTAAGTAATTAAAAGAAAAAAAACATTCTTGCTTTCAGTTTTAGGATATTAGAAAGATGTTGCTACGCCATCTGTTTCAGTGTGTGAAGGGCAGGTGGGAGGGAGGGGACAACTTGTTCTCCTCCAGGGCCAGGGATGTGTTACTCTGTTTGGGATGTGACTGGAACCCCAGTGCTCTGGCTCCTAAGTAGTCATAATCCCAGGGTGATGAAAGAGGCTGTTCCCTTGTTTGCAGTAAATTGGTGCCTGTCAGGAGTGGAATCCAAGTGGTAGCAGCAGTCAGGACTTTCATTATAAGGCTGGAGCAGGATAAAACCTCAGCTACTGCTGGTGAACCCTGAGTGTGGCAGCTCAGACCTGAGGGTGGCTCTCTTGTTCCTTAATCTACAATCTTGATTTTTCAGTGTGCACTGAAGGAAGCCCTGCAGCTACTTCAGAATGAATGTAAGAGCCCCAGGAGTTGGTTGGATTGGTACTTCTTCACATATTCTTGGGAATGAAAAATCAAAGATTACTGTGTGCCCCTGTAATATGGAGAACCACAAAAAGGACAGCATAGCACCTACAGGAAGTTTAGAAAGTTCTTACTTCCTGGTGTCATCCTTGGCAGTCAGTCTTTTGGAAGCTCTCACACTGGCAAATAAAATACCTCTTGGATTTCTTATTAATTTTTGGGACAAATACACATCTTATGATTTCAGATCTACTTATTTTTTATCCTTTTCCTCTTACTTTGAACAAAGATGGGAAATGCTTTGTTCTGGGCATGTCACTCGTTCACTGCACTGAAGTAGATCTTAGTGTAGGTGACCTACCCCACCTCTTCAGTTTCTGTGGTTACCTCTGGAAAATGCAGGATGGCTTCCATCTTTAATACTGGAAAATATTAATCAGCTGTGGGAACAAATCACAATTTCTACCTCTTAGAATCCACTTGATCTTTTCCCAGATGTTGGCAACTCCCAGTTTCCTGGGTTTAATTTGTTTCTTGATTTAACTAAAAGTTAGTGGTACCTAAACACTGGCACATTAGAAACACAAATAATGGATCTCTGCTGCTCTTCCTTCAGCATGCTTTGCTTCTGGAGAAGCTTTTATCCTACACAGGGATATTGGGGAGAGCAAGGAGGATGACTCATACTGCATTGATTGCCTAGAAATATATGGGAAGTAAAGAACATTCAAAAGTGGAGGGTCAGAAACAAAAAAATAGGGATAAGTAACAAAGTTCTGTTTCTGCTGGGACAGTTAAGGAACTGGTAAGTGGTTAAGTTTGCATGCCCTGGTTTAATGGCCTTGCTAGGGATACTTGAGACAAGAAGGCAGCTTTCTGTTAAGATTAAAGTAGCTGCTTTCTATTCAAGTCCAGATTTTTGTTTTAAAAACAAATTGCTGAAAAATTCTAGTAAGATTCCCAAAACTATTAAGATGATGTTGTACACCCTGACCTTATTTTTGCCTACAGATGCTATCTGTGAGTTCTCATGATTCCTTCCATTCACCAGACATACTGGTTTCTCTTAAATTGTCTCAAGAATATCTGCAAAAAGAACTCTTAATCTGCACTACAGTTTCACCTGATGATTTAAAGATGTGATTTTTCATCATATTTTATCAAGATCAGCCTATCTTTTCAGGATCTTTATAAGCTTATCTGTGAGTGTGTGGCTAGGGAAATGCTTCTCTTGTTGCAGGACAGTCTGTATTCATGAACTTTTAAGAACACTAAAGCTATTTGCCATTAAATACCTCTTTATTTGTTAGTGTCCTTAAGCAAAACTAGTGATTAATTCAGGGAAGTCTTAGGAGAATTTTTATATTTTTTTACAGATTTCTTTCTAGATGCGTCAATCTGAAAATGTTCATATTAATTTTTACAACGTTTCAATGCTAAAAGCTTCAGAAAAGTAACGAAGAGAAAAGTTTGTCTCAGTTTTGGGTCTCAGTGTGATACATTCTGGTTATCTGTGTGATGTGGTGGTGGCATTGCAAGAGGGTATTTACTTTTACAGGAGACATTCATTGCTCTTTGTGAAAGAGAGGATGACTCCATTCTGACTTACACGGCAGTGACAGTGTCCTTTCTGAGAGTTAGTGTCACAGAAAAAATATCTGTATTGTTGTTATGGGCCTGAATGAGCCTCCTGCTTAACATCTCATGGTTTGTCCCAGCATTTAAACTGCAAAACTTTCTTCTTTCCTGCTTACATAACTATTCTCTTTCTTTTCTTCCAGACCTGGATTTTTACTTCCTGGAACAAAATAACATTTGAGGGTGCTATTAATTTTCAGATTAAACAAGTCATAAAATGTAAATAAGCTTACAAAAGAGCATTTACCTTCTTTTCACAAAGTTGTTAGCATTAGGATTTCTGGATCTTCCATCGTAATTCACTTCTTCCTCTTGGGTGCCTTACAATGAAGGCACTGTTGTGGTTATTACATTGGAGCTGGTTGCACAGGGAATGATTGATGCTTTAGAACAGAAGGAAACATAACTTCTTTCTTTAGCTTTAGTCTGAAAGACAGGCACTAATATTTTGGGGTGGGTTTTTGTCTTGTAGATTTCAGACTTGGCATCTGCAGCCTTTTTGTTCCCATTTGAAGAATCAGTTCCACATCAAAACCTTGCAGAACTGTGGAATTGTGCTGGTTGGACTGTGCAGCCCACCAGGGTTTATGTTTTAAAATATTTTTTCTAAATTCATTATTCCCTGCCCCTCTCTCTTTGCTGTGTTCTGAACAAAAATGCATCATGGTAGTCCATTTGTTAATGATGCCTTCATCACCTCCCTTCTTTATACATGAGAATGCTCATGACCTTGTATGTACATACTTCTGTCCTGGCTATTTTAGTTGTTCCTTCATCACCTTCAAGCAGTGACAACAGGGAGTCAGTGGGTTTGGGGTCAGTATTTCAACTTAGTGATATAAACCAAATAATTATTTAACAGAGATTGATACTGCAGAGCTTGGGATCCTGGAAGGGGAAAGCTGTGGAGCCCAGAACACTGAGGGAGGCTTGCTGGGGGTCAGGAGCATCCCTTACACATGTAAGATCCTAGGAGTCTTGCTAGTCCCCTGTGCCAAGAAACCCATTCCCAATACCTTTCCTCTCTGGATAATTCCAAGTATTTCCATATTCACTTACAGCACTCCTGCTTTTAAACATGTCAGTGTGTGAGAGCTAAATATAGCCAAGAAAGGTGCAACAGCACCAGCTGTGAGAGGCATGTAGGGCTGAAGAAACCTTTTGGTTCTGCTGGGGAGATGTGCAGGAAGGGAGAGGGGGAAATCAGGGACATGCTGGCATTTGTTGTTGAGAAGCTGAGCTATACTGGGAGCATGACCCAGGTAATTAACAGGGCAAGAAGCACTGAGGCTGAGAACTTACCTTGGCACATACAGCCCTTGTTTTTCCCTTTTGTTTTTTTTAACCATTGCTGCAAATTATATATCTGATGATTTGCTTTTGTGAGGAATTGTTCATCTCCTGTTCCCTGTGATGGTGTGCTTATGACATAATGTATGTCCATTAGTTTAAGATGGCCACACCTTCAACCTCTGAATGTGCTGATATGAGGGACTTAGGATGAAAGTTTGGAAGAGCTGATCATTTTCCTCCAGGCAACAAAATTCAGCCCACTAGCCGAAATTAATGTAAATTGCCATTATTGGCTGAACTTTATGCACTTTCCTCTGCAAATGACCAATGCAGATTTGCTTCTCCCTTGCAGCCTTTTATTCCCACTCAGCATTTAATTGATACAAGCCTATAGGGGGGTGTGTGTGTTCATCCCTTCTACACACACCATACCATACATGTGGTGTACCTGCGTGCTCAACATTACATATTATTTAGACTGCTCTGATTTGAAAAAGATAGAGGGTTCTGGCTCTTCTGCTAAATAAGCATATCCCTGTTTCTCCTCACAAAAAGATGTTTATGCTTGCAGAAAAATATGCATGTGAGGAAGAAGCAACCATTTAGTTTTGTGACTGTATTTTCCTACTGGTAGATCTCCAGTTGAAATCTGCAGCGTAAGAATTCATTCATGCCACTGTTCCCATTGATTGACATAAACTTTTTTATATCGCTGCTATAAAAGCAAAAGGATTAAAATCAAATATTTTGCCTCTTTTTAAAAAAAAACTTGGTTTCAGATATGAGTTTCTATAGAAATCTGGTGAAAAGCTCCCCAGTGTTTATATTCAGTAGTGTCCAGGCATGTCCAAGGATGTTGCTTACTGCCAAATCCTATATGAACCATGAAAGTTGGATCAATATTACTCCAATGTTCTAAAATTTCTTTTCCATGACAAGATGCTTACTTGGAGGGGACTGGATGGTTTTTGGTAGAGCCATCTAATTTTCCAGTACTTGTTCCACATGTTTTTTTGCATTAAGGTACCTGCTGCATCACATACTGTTTTGCACAATTCTAAATACCCATGAATATGGCAAGATGCTGAAAAGAGGAGTAATTTTTTTTATTTGCAGTCATGAAAATTGACTCATTTAAAAGCCCAGTTGTCTATTATACATTGAGTCTCTTTGCTTGTTCCTGTGACAATTCTCTGAGATGCAAAAGGCCTGGAGGCTGAAAACTGAAATCTGAGGAACTAAATTGTAAACCACAAAGCGGGACTCTTGTAAAATGCCCATGAGTGCTGTGTGAAAATGGTTTAATTCAAGATCTTCAGCTCCTTCTCTGAAGGTTTTGAGAGAGTTTTTCACATTCTCTTAGAAAAAAAGAAGGTCCCAGGCTTGAGAGGTGACTGCAAGAGGCATCCATTTCGTTTCATATTTCTCACCAGTATCTGTGATGGGGCAACCACAATCTTAGATACGTGACCTGGAAAAATACTCAGGTCAGCATGCAGGAAGTGTTTGTTGTCAGCTTGCACAATGAGAATTTAAACCAAAGTAGCAAAAAGTTCATCCTCTTGGTAGTGATGCTTCGGAGTAGCAGAAGGTATTCTACCATTATTTCTCTTGTTAACTTTGTTTTTATGGGATTTGCAGTCCAAATGTTATTTGCACACACTGGGTGTCCCATTAAAAGTTGTTAATAGAATTAAAAGCTGGGGAGTTATCTTTTTCCCAAAAGAATATCCCTTCCTTACACAGCTAGAGCAATTCCAACCCAAATTTCAGTTTGATTTTTAGCTTTGTAATGTGCCAAAGATACCACTTAAATTCTCTAGGCTTAATCTTTCCCTCTTTCCTAGGAGCTGATGCAGCAGAATGATATTGCCTATGTACTGAATGCCAGCAATACTTGTCCGAAACCTGATTTTATTCCTGAATCCCATTTCCTCAGAGTGCCTGTGAACGACAGCTTTTGTGAGAAAATTTTGCCTTGGTTGGATAAATCAGTTGATTTTATAGGTGAGAAGAAAATTTAAATTCTCTCTCTCTAAACCAGTTTTTGGATTCCTCTGTCTGCCTTGCTGTTATGGCTGGAGAAGCCCTGAATGCTCTCTGGATGGTATGAAAATACCCTCAGGATCTGTGTACATGATCAGCATCACTTTATAAGCACAGGAGCAAAATACCATAGCAAAATAACATTCTGTCACTGCATGTTCCAGCATGACAAATCAAAAACACTTAAAGAGCACAACTCTGCTTTCAGGCAGCCTGGTAGAATCCTGATATAAGTCTGCAGGGAGTGCATTAGAAATTTGGACATATGGCTTCTGTTTTTACCTTTGAGAAGTGAGCTAGCCAAATTTGAACTGGCCAAAATGTTCCCTCATGAACACTTGCTTTTTACTTGTATATAAAATTAGAAACAATTACTTCTCCCAGACATCTAAATAGAGTGGTTTGTGTGCACATGAAATGAGGTGTGCTGTAACTGCTGTATGTTTCCTGTGTTGCTATGCTTTTTCTATACTCAGTGCTGTGCAGTGGTAGGGGAAAATCAGTGATTTTTGTTAAAAGCCTCTGTGAGATTTGTAATTACCAGTTAATTTGGAAGTTTTGAATAATTTTAAATAACGCTGCTTTTTTTGCAAACTTTTCATCATGGTAAAATTCTGCTGACTTTGACTCTTGCCAATTTCTTTGCTATGCAGAAAAAGCAAAAGCTTCAAATGGCCACGTGTTAGTGCACTGTTTAGCTGGGATATCTCGCTCTGCCACAATCGCTATTGCATATATCATGAAGAGAATGGATATGTCCTTAGATGAAGCTTACAGGTAAGGAGAAATTTTCCTCTCACACTAATTCTTGTCCCTGTTGGCTTGTTTTATGGTGAATGATAAAATGTTTTATGCCCAAGGGTAGAAGCAGACGTTTTACCTGGTGGTTCACTGGCCTCTGCACATTCTTAAGCACAGACTTCTTCCAGAAACAAATTAATGGTGTTGAATAGACATCACACAGCTAATTGCCCACGTGCAAAATGCTGTTGTTGGTCTTTGCTCTAAGTAGGCAATTACATGGAATGTAAACTGCCTATTAAATGTATGTGTATTTGACTCCTTCTTGTACCCTCTGTCATTAGTATTGTTACTGTCTGTTTGTTATCTCATTGGTGTTACCAGTAAATGTTCTTATCTCAACCTGTGATCTTTACCTTTTGTGCCTCCAATTCTCTTCTTCATCCTTCAGGGCAGAGTGGGAGGCTGGGAGCCTCCATGGTTAGGAGGGTCTCAGAGCACCAAACTGGGGGGGATACCACAACATTATATACATACATATGTACACACACAGAGCTATAGCATGAATATAACAGGATCTTGTGAGCCAGAGGGAGAATGGAATGGATAGGGTTACAGAAACAGAACTGGGGATATTTATAACCATCCTTATGACAAATGCTGGGCTGGATCTGTTGACTGCAGGTTGATATTTGGTAATGCTCGCAAAGAACTGCCTTCAAGTGAAAAGTCTTGGAATTAAGAAAACTTATTTATTGTTATCAAAGTCAACCAAAAACCGTGGGGCAAAGTATTTTGAAGTATCATCTGTTTGTAGCATTTGGTAATGTTTGTGGAGACCCCCTTTCCTCTCCTCCTTTCTAACCTTTCAGATCCCAGTTTTTCTATGCTTGGATTGTGAACACTTAACTACACTCCAGGTGGCTTGGTTGCAGTTTACCGTGACTTCTGTATTAAATTTAACCAACTGCTTTGCTGTACAAAAAATGATAATCTTCTTTTTGATGAGCTTTTTAGGCTCATTGGCACAGCTGGCACATCACTGTAACATGTTATGGACAAGCAATTTGAGTAATTGTTCTGGAGCAGGTGGAGAGGAGCACCTTGGAAATCACCCATGTGTTTGTTACCAGCATCTCTAAAACAGTGATGAGAACAGAAAGATGAACATGATGAAGGGATTATCCCTTGTGGAGCATGATTTCTGTGGGACTTTTAAGCTGATGAACATAATTATATATGCAGTGGAAAAGCAACATGTCAGAGGTGCCTGAACTACAGCCCTCTCTTGTCTTCAGGCATTTCCCACATTTCCTTACTAGAGCCTGCTGACAGCTTTCATTGTGCAGTAATTTCAACATGAAACAGGTTTGGTTAAGAAGCACAGCTAAAAGCTCCGTTATCCAGGTACAGATCATATGGATAGATTATAGTGGATGTGGATAGATGTTGTGCAAGGTGTGAGCTCAGTGAAAAAAGCCTGCCCAGTCTCAGGCTGTGGTGCTCTGGAGACTGGAGCTGTAGAGTACCAAAGGCTTCTAAAATGCACATACTCAGGGAACTTCTGAAGTGCTGCTTTTAAATTCCTTCTCTAGATTAAATTCTAGTTTGTATCTTAACCAAAAGCATGAACAGAGTGTGAAGGATTAATAATACTACGCCTGTGTCTCTTTGCACTGTTGATGCTGAACAACTACTGTGAAATTTAGGTTATATTTTGCTATATTTCCTATGATATAGCTCAGTGAGAACATTTCACTCACTGGTTTGGGATCTCTTGTTGGCAAAGCTTGAAAGAAAAATACTTTCTGAATTAATGGAAGTCATTAGATAAAATATTTGTCTGACATTATTACAGAAAATAGAAAGGTGACACTATTACTTGAAGTGAAAGTTGAAGAAATACACTTCTAAAATATTTTGTATAATGAACTATTTAACAGAAATAAACATAAAAATTTAATGATATACATGTTTTCCAATTGGAAAAAATAGCGTGTATTTTGAAATGAAAAAGTTTGCAAAGCCTTGAAACTTGTCAGGGGCATCCAGCATACTGTCCTGTACCTTCTTCATTTTTAAAAAAGCTAGTTTGAAGTTTTAGACTGCCCAACATTTCGGAGTGAGATGAGGATAAAGTGGAATAACAGAGTATTGGAGAGGCTACCAAAACATAGGCAAGAAGGACTGTGCTTTAAATAACTAACCCAAGTACAACTAACTTTGACTGGAAAAAATGAACGAAGACTGTATGAATTCCAGTGAGTGAGTTGCTTACACTGGACTAAAAACCCCCACACTGAATGCTGAGAGGGCAAACTAGAGAACCTCTCCTCAGGAGACTTACTAGATTCTGCATTTGGCAGTGTTACACTTTATGGTGGAAGTTTGTGCAACAGGATATTCCAGGTTATCCCGTCAGCCAGACTATTCCTAGTATTGTTTGCTTTGTGACAAAAAAAAAAGTAATAAAAAATGCAAGTTTTGTTTGACATTTTTCGTGTGCAAAAATAGGATTTTTGCTAGCATATACTCGTATACAACAAGTACACCATTTTTCTTACTCTAGTTTTAATGACTACACACTCATCTTCCGTTCACTTCCCCAGAGATTTTATTTTTAATAATATTTAATTTTCCCAGCGACACATTATATGTGTGTTTGTACTACATTTAGCTCCTCAAGGTTTCTTCCCTTGTTAATTCTTTTGTGCAGGAATGTTTCTAAAAAAAAGGAAAAAAACCAAAACAAAGCCAGAGGAGGAATTTGTGCAGCTTTATGCTTTGCAGTGTGTAAAAAGCAGAGTATTAATTTAGCTATGTTGCAAAGCAGACAGGTAGGAAGTATGCTTTTGTATTTAACTTTGAAGTACATGACGTGATTTCTACTACTTTGATCTTTCATATATTTAGAATCCTGGTTCAGCAAAATATTTTCAGTATCTCTGCACCTCCTCCATATTTAACCCAGGACATGAGTGCATGCTTGGATTGGCACAGGTATGCCAGCCAGGCTGCTTCCTACAGGACTCAAAAATAGATGAACTCTTCTAGGCATTTGTTAGTCCTGTTGCCTCTTACTGCTGAACACCTACAAGGCTTGAGAGAATATTTTTTATTTTAATGCTGCGTTTGCACCTTTCTGATTTTCTTTTTGATTGTCGTATCTGTCAATATGACAATATGATTGTCAATATCTGTCTGGTCAATACCAGTGTTGGGTAGAAATTGCTGGCACTTGCTGGATAAGGTCAGAATATATCAGGGTTCTTTGTCTTGCCTGACAATGATAAACAAGGTACTGCACTCACTACAGTAACAACAGCGTGAGGGAGGTGATAGGAACATGTGGTGTTATCCTTTGGAATGATGGGGAGGGTGTCCACTCTCTGTAGTGCATGGGAAGTGGTCTCTTGGCTAAAGCTCAAATGCTGTTCATGGAGAACTTGAGAAGCTCTGGACTCCAGTCAGAAACCAAGGTAGCAAAGAGCCCAGTGATGAAGTAAATAAGGAAAATGATGCACTCAAATCACGTGTGGACATCATGAAGAGTTAACAAAAATGCTTTCTTCCCCGCCCACTTTTTAGCCACCTTTAAGTAAGCAATAGAGAAAATTGAGAGCATCCAGCATTATTTTGCTTAAAACTGCCCTTTTTTAACTCCATCCTCAAGTTACTTGTGCTTGATTGAACCTTAGTCCAAGGTAAGTTAAGAATAGGCTGTAGACATTCACAACAATCACTTTAGGGTTATCTTAGGTCTGAGCAGCAGTTTCTTTGAGTAATTCTTGGTTTGTTTGTCCCTTCTTACCAGATTTGTGAAAGAAAAGAGGCCGACCATTTCTCCCAACTTCAACTTTCTGGGACAGCTTTTGGACTTTGAGAAAAAGATAAAGGACCAGAGTGGTCAGCCTGGACATATTAGTAAGTTCAAACTTCTGCATTTGGAAAAAAGCAGTGAGCACATGCAGGGCCCAGACGGCGGGCAGAGCAACCTCTCTGTGAACCAGCTCTGCATCACCACTACCTCTGAGATTGTGGAACAGAAACCCACGGACTGTGGGGGTGCACCGTGCATGGTGGCCATGGAAGATGCCCCCCTGGTGCAGGGCATGAACGGGCTGCACGTCTCTCTGGATAAGGTGGAGGACAGCAACCGGCTGAAGCGCTCCTTTTCTTTGGATATCAAATCTGTGTCGTACTCAGCAAGCAGCAGCTGTGTCACTGCAGCAGTTCAGGGCTTTGCCTCCGAGGACACCCGGGAATACTACAAACACACGACTGCTTTAGAGGGTGGCAACAAGTTGTGTCAGTTCTCCCCTGTCCAGGAGGTGTCAGAGCAGACTCCAGAAACCAGCCCTGACAAAGAGGAAGCAAACCCTCCCCAAAACCCCCAGACCACGTGGCAGCTGGACAGCCAGGGCAAACAGCAGCACCTGGGGAGAGCCAGCGGCAGTACCACTGCTCAGCGGCCGCTCCTGTACCCCCTGCACCGCAGTGGGAGCATGGAGGACAACTACAGAACGAACTTCTTGTTTGGCCTCTCCACCAGCCAGCAGCATTTGGCAAAGTCGGCTGCGGGGCTGGGCCTCAAAGGCTGGCACTCGGACATCTTGGCTCCTCAGACATCGGCTGCATCCCTTACCAACAGCTGGTATTTTGCAGCCGAGTCCTCCCGTTTCTACTCGGCCTCGGCCATCTACGGGAGCAGCGCTGCCTACCCTGCCTACAGCTGCAGCCAGCTGCCCACGGGCTGCGACCAGGCCTGTGCCGTGCGCAGGAGGGCCAAGCAGGGGGACCGAGGGGACTCCAGGAGGAGCTGGCACGAGGAGAGCTCCTTTGAAAAGCAGTTTAAGCGCAGAAGCTGCCAGATGGAATTTGGGGAGAGCATCCTGTCAGACAACAGATCCAGAGAAGAACTGGGGAAAGTAGGCAGTCAGTCGAGTTTTTCAGGCAGCATGGAAATCATTGAAGTGTCCTGAGGGGCAGCAGGCTTGTATGAGTGTATTGGTTGCTCAGCCCTCCAGGCTGCTCCCCCAGCATTTGAGAGGTCCTTGTAAATCAGAAACTGCGTGTAAAAAGGTGCGGGGAGGGAAGAACCGTGAGCCTTCAGTGTGAACACAGTGAAAGGTTAGTACTGCAAAGAAATGACAAGTGAGCATCTGCCTGAGGACACCATGTACTGCTGGGGCTTTCTCCTCTCCTTTTCTGCAGAAGGGCAGAGCACTTCAAAGATGTTTCCCTAATAGAGGAAGCAATTATATGCAATGGATTGCACAGTGTTTCAGTGGTTTTTTAAAAAGGAAGCTCTTTTGGTATCAAACCCATTCTCTGGTTCCACTGAAACACACTCCTACCTGTCAAAACTAGTTTTGTTCTCCCCTCCTCATGCCCCACGTCTTCACCAGAGCACCTTAGCCCTGACACTGAGCCAACCTCTGGAAGGAGACCTTTTTCCTGTAAGAAAGGAGACTGGGAGCAAGTCCAAAGGGCACAGGGACTGGTTACAGAAAGGCTTGTCTGAATACACAGTTCAGGCAAATGTAAATACTGATGTAACTATTGTTCTAATGGGTAGGCTTTAGGTGATCCACTAGAGAGCTGCTTCAGAGAGTAAAAGAAATCAGTACCTCAAAAGTATAAAAAATAAAATAGGGCTTTATGGCTGCCCCATGCTGGTAGTCAGTTCATAAGCAATGTGAACAACTGGCCACATTTGATTTTTATGTTTTTTTTAAGCTGTCTACGCACAAGTGTTTCAGTTGGCTCAGCAGCAATCCTTAAAAGAAGATAAATGAACCATACTTAGGACTGTTCCCCTCAGTCTTTTGATACAGTATTTGTATTTTTGATACTAAGCTGGGTTCTGGGAGAGGGATAGCTGCATTGGCTTCTAAACTATAATGGAGTGGTTGATAGATAGGGTTACATGCAAGAGAAGAGAAGGTACAAGTGGCTGCAACATGCTTCTCTTGCAGTTAGTAATTCAGTAGGAGGCTCTTAAAGACCCTTTTTGTTTTTTGGTGCGTTCTTTTAAAGGTAAAAACGGGGTGGGCTTTTATCCTTAACTGTACCATTGAGGAACTGCTCTTCATATGTGGTCCCAGTCCTTTGTGGAGTGGGGGCAATGCAGGTGGTTGGGTTTTATTCCATCCCAGCATGGATTGGGACTGGCTCCTCATTAGTTTTGCTGACTTCATCAGATAAAGGGAAGTCTGGCTGGCTGCCCAAGGAAAACAGAAGGGGGCGTCGGGTGTCCCCTCTCATAGTTTGGTGTGAAAGAAAGGGGGTTTGAGAAGAGACAGCTTCCCATTAGTGGGAACCACTCATCTCCCACACTCAAGGCTTCAGAGGAACTTGATCCTGGCCATTGTTCTCTATCCCACTGTAGGATCTTGGTTTCCCAGTGTGCTGATGTGTGGTTTGTCTGCAGCCACTCAAGGCTGTACCACGTCCTCCCTCATCCCCCAAATAAGACATCAGCTTGAGGAGGTGTCACATCCCTGCTGCCAGGGAGGTGTTTCACTGGAGATTAGGCACAGCCCTTCTGGTTTCTTTGACAGCAACCCAGCTGCTTCCACTCCAGCTCCTGTTTGTGCAGCACCTCAGCTGCCCTGCTTGTGCGGGTTCATGTGTGCACATTGCTGCAAGAGATTTGGGGGCAGCAAGGGGTGGTACCAGAGGCCCTCCATCCTTCCTGCTCTGAGGGGAGCTGCACGTGGGTTACCTTAGTCTTCCTCAGAACACGTGTGTTGAGGGGAAACTATTGTTTTGTCCTATTTCAGGCAGCTGAAGGTTGTAAATCACATGTAACAAACACTTTAACCCTGGCCAACAGCTTTAGAAAAAAACTTTGTCGACAGCAACCTGAAGCCCTAATTCAAGTCAGCAGCTTGGGTTATGTTAGGTTTTTTTACTGTAAGTTTAGCTAGTTTGTGACTCAAATCTCAGGTTTTACTGCATTGAAAAGTGGAAAAGATTTTGTCATTGTTTTGTTTTGTGGCTAGGATGTGACTTTAATTTCCTACAGTGGACTGTTGAAAATAGCACTGAAAGCTACAGTATTGATTAACTTCATCCTAAAAAGTGCAAAAGGCACAGAGAGAGGCAGCACCAGGACTCACTGACCCCAGAGGCTCTATTCATGCTGTGTGTATGAAATGTTGGAAAAAGTGGTAGCCCAGGCAAGGGACGGGTTCACATCAGGTCTTGGCTGTTCATTAAATATCTGCCACTTGTCTCTGTTTACATATCAGGTGAAAGCAATTTCATTACAACTATTTTCAGCATATACATACACATAATCTGTGTGCATATACCTATGTAAACAGTTTAACACTGGTCCTCTCAGCCAGATTTCAGGAAAAGCCCATGTCTGTGATTTAAACCAGTCAGTGGGGGTTAACATATATCAATCCCTGGAGACAGAAACAGATTCTTCCTGTCTTTTGTGCTCCCTCAGTCATGTGTCCCCTGCCCCTTCTCTTTGTATATGTTTGAGGTTTGCTTGATTGCCTTCTGAGGAACTGAAATCTGGTGTTGTGGCTCCTCATGATTTCCAGTATGCTCTGGTCCCTGAATGAATTGAAGTTGTAGGCTCAGTATTTTTAGAGGATGGGTCCTCACAGGAGGAAGCCTTAACCCCATGTTCTGCACAGGGTGGTGCCCTGGCTCCTATCTGAACTAGAGTCCTGTCCCTGAACAATACTGGAAATGGTTTGTAGAAGTCTGGAAAGCAAAGTGGAAGATGTGAGAGGGGAAACATGTACATGTTCAATATAATATAATTTATGGCATTTGGTGTATGGCATACTTGGCATATTTGGTTTATGGCAAGCTGTTCAAATGGTTCAGAGAGATGTGAGTTTCTCATCTTGTTGTGTCATGAACATTATCTTGTATGTATGATGAAATAAAATCGGAAATGGTACCTGTTTATAAAGAATGGCTGAGGAAGGAGTTGTAGAGTGTGCATTTACCTGCCTACAGCATGACCTGCTCCCCCGTGTGCAGGACAAACAGCAGGCTCGTCCTTTATCATTCATGCCCCTTCTCTGCAGATGTACCTGTTCATGAACGATGAGGCACGAGCAGCTTTGCTGTCACAAGCAGCAGCGATTTTACAGCACCTGTAACCATTTAGGCCTTTTACCCGTTCCTGATTACCCCACCTCTTCTGCCCCCTTGAAGATCAACAGTGGCACTTCTCTGCATTAACACCTTACAATGTCTAATAGGTTCTGAGTAACCTGTTCCTCACGCAGTTGTGTTAGTCTTGTTGAACCAAGTATTTCAAATTGCTTAAGTTACCTAGAATGAACCCTGTGCTTTTTTCTTGCCTCCCATACTTCTTACTTGAAGAATAACGTAATTACTTGTTTAAATATTTGTTTTGACTGTTTCTGACAGTCTTGAGCCATGCAGAGAAGTTCTGCTTGCTGAGATTGGAGTAGGCCCCTCATTGCTGCTTCAGAGAATAGCTCATACAAATTAGTGTTTGTGTCACAGCATCTTCAAACTCAGGTGCAATAGCAGCTTTTCTTTTCTTAAAAAGATAATTTCAAAGCATAATCCCAGAAAGCGGATCTTAGTCTCCCTAAGAACCATCAGACAGAGTACAAGTAACCTATGTGAGTTTTTATGCTTATTTTCTACAAACAAGATGTAGCAACTCTTATACAGAAAGCTGCATCCGTTCCACGGCAAACAAGAACCATGCAGATTAAATGTCACGAGTTGCTCAGCCTGCAAAACAGGTTGACAAAATTCTTAAATCTTAAGGTTTAGCTGCTCTAGCTTCCCTCACCCTACTCCAGAGTCCACTTCTGATCACAACAGCTCTGTTCCCTCAAGTTCAGTTTTTTGAAGCGTGCACTTCAGCTTTCACTATTCCTTCTGCCTGCCCTGCAGGATTTGCTCTGCTCCTGTTCACTCCATCCTCCCACTCTTGTCCCTGCCAGTAGGCAGGTCTGTGAAGAGACAGTCTAATGCCATCTCCAGTCCAAGTCCAAGGGGCAGCTGAAATGTGTCTCATGCATGTCATCAAGACTTAATTTTCATTTAATTGACTGGCATTACTCAGAAGAGGTCTGTGAGGTCACTGAGCTCTTAATGTAACCATCACAGTGACATTCCCAGAGTGAAGTGGACTGAAAACAAAGCAAACCTCCCCCCAGCAGGGATCACATAGACCTGCTTTTGAGGGGGCTGGGGAAGATGGAAGGTAGGAATGTGGTAAGTAGGTGAGCTGCTGTCTTTACTAACTATAGTCATCAGCTTGCTGCTTAACAAACTTTGACTCACAGTAAAAGTTATAAACTGATTTCTACCAGAAAGTGCTGGTATGAAAAGCCAAGGACAAGGGCCTGGCAGTTCTGGGGACAGCACTGGAGTCTTAATAAGACTGTAACTGACAATTTTTAAGTCCAAAATTACTGAAATTCAACCAAACTCATCTACCCAGGCATTTTAAATAGCAAGCCATACACCTAGCTAGCCTGTATTTGTTTAAATTTCTGAGATAAAAGTAGTTATTCTAGTACTTTTAGACATTTTAACATAGCAATACAATGCCACTCTTATGCACACAAACCCACAACTGAGAATTCAGGTACTACAGTGTTCCTAATACATCAGCTTTGCCTGGCAGCAGCACTTTCCCTTTGAACTGTGCCTGCAGAGAATTTTTTGCCTTCTGCAACACCCACAGTCTGGGAAGGGGCTGCTTCCCTAGCATGTAAAATGCTGTCAAGGACTTGTAGAGAGCTGTCCTGCTGGAAGGGATTGCTGAGTTTGAGGGGTGGATTTCAGCTGCTTTTTACAGGGGGCCTTACCATGCTCCACTGCTGTGCGAAGCCAAAGTGTGATACCTTATAGGCAACAGCGGAGCTGGGGCATCACATCACTTTTAAAAAACCCCAGTAAATGCCACTGGGTTGTTTTTTTTTTCAGCACCCCTTGTGCAGGTGAGTCCATCACCCCTTCGCTTTCCCAATGCCATGAGAACAGTATTCTGCTGCAGGTACATTCACTTACTTGCCTCTAAACCATTGATAGGTTTATCGGAGTAACCTTTTCCCTGCAGGAAACAGGTTCATCTTGGGATTCCTTAGGCTCACCAGGTTCCCAAGAGATGCCTGTGGCACTCCAGCACTGCAGCCACCTCCTGTGGAGGGAGGCACATACAGCAGTGCCTTGCAGACTACAGGGCTGTTACTGCCTGTCCACAATCAGCTCCGCAAAACTGGTGCAGGGAACCCTTTTACTGGGGACTGGAAAGTTCTCTCAAATCCTTCTCCTGTAGCAGTTCACATAAGCAGTGTTTTGACCAAATCAAAATCCCCATTTATTTCTAGTTATGTTACTATCCTGTCTCATTTCATTACTACCATCATATTTCATTACCTTCACAGCATCCTTATGGGGTCAATGCTCACTCTCCATCTCTAAAAATACAAAACTTTTTAAAAAGACAAAAAGGTTTATTGTAGGCAGCTGACATTAGGAATTGCCCTTTAAATCCTTCTCTCTGCTCTCATGCCCTGGGATGATTAGCTCTTTAAGGCTATAGATATGCTGGAGCACACTCATCACCCACCTCAGGCCTGCCCTGGCTTTGGGGACTGCTGGGTGAGCAATTCTTCACAGAATCAGAACCACAATCACAGAATGTACCCACAAGGATCATCAAGTCCAGCTCTTTAAGTGAATGGCCCATACAAGGATCAAACCCACAATCTTGTCATTATTAGCAACATTTTCTAACCAACTGAGCTAATCTCGGGGTTCCTGTGGATCTGACTGTCCTGTGAATGCTCAGCAAAATGCAATTAAAACCTAACTGGCAGCTAAAAGCAAGCCCACAGCCTCCACAGAAGTATCACGGACCAGCTGAAGGAGGCTAAACTTTGGCCAAAAGCAGAGTCTGACCCATTCAGTGAAGTGCAAGGAACCAGGAGGAGAAGTCAGCCTGCCCTAGGATGCCCAGCTCTAGCTCCTTCTGCGATCTGGCAAAGAACTGATGTAAGGCATCTGTCAGGACATGGTCTTTGTTTGACAGAGAGAAAAGGAAAAAAGACTAAAAGAAATGGGATATACTCTGCTGCTCATTAGTCTTCCCGCTCAGCCTTGGGAAAGCCACTGGCTGCACACCAGGTGCAAGTGCCCTGACAAACAGGCAGTGTTCTACACTACCAGTGCTTTGCACAGGGAGGTTGCAGTCTTACACGTGTCTTGAGTCCCTCAATCCCAGATCCTCATCACCTTCAAGAGGTTGCCAGCACAGAAGAAGCAGGCAGCCAATGAACTACAGTCCCACCCCACGACTGGTAAGTCCCGAGCATCACTGCTCACATCACATATGCCACCATGCTGGCACTGGACATCAGTGCCAGCCAGAACTGGGATGTTATTGGAAGAAAACCCAATATTTATTTCTATTCGAGGACATGTTTCTTTACAGTTTCTGGGCAGAGGAAGCCCCAGGCAACTGAAACTGGCCACCTCCACAGCATGAAGGTGAGTTCTGGGTACAAAGCAAAGCCAAACACTGCCTGTAGACATCATGGTGAGAAGTGTACTGGAAATGAAGAATAAGCAAGGCAACTGGAGAAGCAAAACACTTTAAAAAGAGCCATACCAAACCTTTTAATGCTGAAGCTGTGGAACGTGTAGCATGTAGGGAGCTGAAAGCAGAGCAAATCTGCGAATAGGATAACCACCCATAAACCATGGGCTGGTAATACGTGCTGGGAGCTTGGGGACAGGAAGGACATTACAGTCGTACCTCAGGAAACCACTGGCACACAGAGAGAGGGGCTGGCTCACACAATGAATAGGCTTGTGAAAACATGTATTCTACTCTATCTGTGTAAAAGCTTAGAAGAGGGGGAAACACTTAAAATATTTAAATATATTTAATTTAAAATACATATACTTAAAAAAACCCAAAAACTCTTTTCTGTCCCTTTCACCAGATTTTCACAGAAATTGCCCTGCAGATAGGTTGGCACTTTAGCACCCTGTCAATGCATTCAATTACAAAAACAACAGAAAGAACAAAGCACACCTCCTCTGTGCAGGTAGCACACTGACCAGTGTGGGATCCAATGAGCACCAGTGGCAGCACAAGGGAAGAGTTGCAACAGCAGAGACAGGGAAGGACCAGAGCAGTTCAGGCCAGCGGGGAACCACGGACTCAGGGACTCGCCCTTCTCCCCAGCTTTTCAGAAGATTGCATATCAGGAAGCTTAGCTTGTACCCTACACCACACACCACTTCTGAAAGCACAAAAGGGCAGAAATGTCTGGTTTCAGTGGAACACACCAGATTATTCTCTGTTCATAGCACTAGATTTGTGGCAGAAGTAACAGCTAATACATTCATGAAAGATACCTGAGGCCTTCTCCAATAGAGTTTGGCTTTGAAAAGAAAATTCATAAGCAGAAAGGTAATTTCAATCATATTTCCATTCTCCTGCTAAGCAGCTTGAGAGTGAAGCAAGCCTCACCCTGAGCATCACCCACACCTGAAAGCAGCATGTAGAGCAAAGCCAACAAGAAGCAGCCAAGCAACAAAGAGCACCTCACCAAGAGGGCCAAAGATTTACAGTTAATGAAAGCCATGACAATGTTTTAAATAAAACTGTAAACCATCACTTGAGAACAGTTAGAGGGTGCATGCTATCTTCCAGTACCCATACAAAAGACTATCCTGTGGAATGGAGGTGATGACTGTGAGCTTTGGAAGAGGTTTGCCTTCACATTTCAGCTCTTGATTTCTTTTTAGTTAAGCTATTAGGCCTTTCACAACCTGCTCTTGCTGTTTGGAAAGCTCTATCTGTAAGGCCCAGCAACATAGCCACACACTTAAATGCCACTGCTCCTAGGAACAAGCATTTTCTCCCATTCTCAGCCCAAAGCCTAGGTATTTTCTAGCAAATTAGGAAGGAACTGATTTGCCCTCACTCCTGCAGCCTCCTGATGGGAACACTTACTTGTTTGCCCTCATTAGCACTGCATAGAGCAATGCTTTGATCTGATAACTGAATGGTGTGAGGCCAGATTACTAGAAGCCTTATAGGAGAGAGCATGTTACGGGAAAGAATACCTCAAGGGCCCTGCCTTGAGATCCAGTATCAGGATTTTCCCACTAGCATAGGCTTCCAGCACACCAGGGTGTGGGATATTAATCATACTGTCTGGAGACAGCTGAATGTTGCACATTTTAAACATCCAGACAGCATCATTTGGACAAACAGGACAAAAATGGCTGCAGCTGCTATTTAAAGCCGTTCAATATTCTTGTGTGTCTGATGGCAGGAGACAGAGAGATATTCCATGATGGACAATGACAACCTGCATAGGCATGGTCAGGACAAGCAGGTTCTTGTGGGTTAAGTCTCATGCAAGCTTTTAACAAACCAAGTGTAAAATATGGAAGGAAGCTTGAACAAGGCTGTTGTATCCTGTGCAACACACAGCATATGCCTGTGCAGAACCTCTGGGGTGGGAGCAGCAGCACTCTGCTGCCTTCGCTAAAAAATCTCCTGCTGAGTTCCTGGCCCTCTCTGGAGCAGTCAGTTGCTCTTCCCAGGGCATCATTCCAGAGGGCTTTATTTCTACAGGACTCTGCTTTCAGACAGTGTTCAGCAGGCCCTGGGGTCCAATCACCACTGTGGTTCAGATGCACATCAAAGTTGGCTGCAGTCTCCACCACCAAAATTCACTCTACACTACATGACCTTTGAAAATGCAGCAAGAGAATAGCCTGTTGCTTCCTGCCACCAGGCAATAATTAATATCGTCAAAAAACTACTGCATTCTTATTTCCAAATGCTCAGAGACAACCTTTTGCTGATTAAGCACTCTAAAGCACTAAGACATATCAAACCAAGTTGCCTTTGGCAAGTCACCTAGCCTTGTGCTGTACTGGAGGCTGGTTTGTCCCTGATGCTCGAAGAGGGCTGTCTTCACTACTGGAACTGCACTCCTGACATAAAACCACCCTTGGGGTTCATGGGCACTGCAGCCTCCTCACCAGCAACAGCATCCTGGGACCAGCATAACATACACAAACCTACCCTTTCCCCAGCAAACCAAGGGCTCCTCACTCCTGGTCATACACTCTTTCTGCTGCGGACAAGGGCTGCCATGCACTGGTGATGCAGGTTGTTAAACCCTATTTCTAGATCTGTAAATATTTTTACAGCAGTATGTAAAATATCCCTGTTTTACTCAGGGAGAAACCAAAGCTCAGAAAGGTGCTGCAAATTGCCTGCAGCCAGCAGATCAGTGACAGACTTGGCCACCATCCTGTCTCCTTACAGGTCAGCCTGGCAGTCGGGCAGTGTGGACAAGCTGCCTGCCTTCCAGCAGTGCCCTTGGCTTGCTGGGGAGAAGGCAGGAACATCCTATTGCCTTTGGAGCTGGGGACTGAGAACTGTCCCTGAAGGACCATGTGGTTTCAGTCATTAAACAGCATGTTTAAGCCAGCTCTCAGCACAACAGCTAAGCCAACACAAAGACCCAAAGGACTTCTCATGTCTCTCTCCTCCAACGCTATACACTGGAAGGTAAAGAAGCAAGTGCACCTCTCCAGCAGAAAAGACAGCACCAAGATGACTGGAGTGTCCCAATAAATAAGACAACTTTGGGATGCAAAGTGAGCTGGTCAGTACCAGTGCCTGTCAGAAGGACATAAAATGCCACCAGCTAGGGCATGGGGACATTGCCAGGGTAAGGGGAAGAGGAACACTAAGGCTTGCTTAACAGATATACATATCTAGAACAGTTACTCCTTTACAGCCTCATAAATTAGCAAGTCCATAGAAACAGGAGCTTCAAGGACATGCCAAAATCCTACCATGCAAACCATGTTCATTATGATAATACACAGATTTTAATAAGCCAGTTCCTGGCTTCCACACTTCCACCTATAAAACACATATTTCCAAGGCCAGGGGACCTCAGAAATACCTTCCAGCCATCTAACAGTCTAAACCCCAGTGGCACAAAAACCATGTTAGAAGGTTTGTCACACCCTGTATCCCTTTGAATTTTTTAGTAATAAAAAGTAATTCAGATGAAAGAAAAATCCTCCGCTATGAACCCCAACTAGTCACAGCAATGAAACAAATGTCTCTGCATAGGCGGTGGTAATGGTAAAGGAGACAGGAGGGCAAGAGGAGTGAGATGAAAGGGTAAATCATCTTCTCCAGACGACAGGACAGGGGAGCTCCCACATTCCTGGCTGTGCAGTTCTGACAGCTGATGCTGTTCTTCCTCCAGTGCCCTGGCAGAGTCAGGCAGCACTGCTGTCCACTTTAAACATCTGCCAATCCAGCCTCTTGGAAGTGCATCTGTGCTGAACACTGAAGCATGGGAGGTGAGGAGGAGCAGCCTGCAGATCAGCTAAGACTTCAGCTCGCGGTCAGGTTTCATGCTGAAGGGCTCCAGCCTCTCACTCTCTGGCAGCATGCTGTTCAGCCGCTCCATCAGCGGGATCGTCTGGTCAATGCCCATCTGTATCCGGCGAAGGATGGCAGACATCTCATTGACCTTCTGGATCTGCTCTGCATACTTGGCATACTTCTTCTGGCGCTCCTGCATGAAGCTATAAAGAGTTTCCACAGAGAGGTCCATCTGTTTAAAAACAAGTAGAACAAGGCACATTAGGCCAATTGTTGCTGGAGACCTTTCAGCACACTGTCCTCCCTGAAGGAAACCAAGAACCACCTTAGACGCCCCCCTGGAGATATCAGACAGGTACAGTAAATCTCCTCAGAAGGTACATAACCAGTTTGTCACAAAATGGGATGATTCATAGTCCTACACCAGGGAACACATATGACAACCTCAGTTCTGCACCCAAATACCTAAGTATTTGATCAGCAGATTCTTTATTTGCAGGACCGAAAGCCAACAGGCAACATATCCTCCATGTTATCCAAACTCAGGGAACTCATGGCCTCTGCCTACCCCTGTAGCATTTGCAAGCATTAAGCTCCACCATACTCGCCAGTGCTAATTTTTCTTGGTTTAGCCAGGTTACTCCACAGCTAAGCCACAGCTGTTACTACCATCATCATCTGGAAAACTCCTGCCTTAAGATTGGATTGCTACTGTCCCTAATTTCCCTGAAACCTAAAAATAAGTAGTGTTAAGAGTGACCCCAAGAGAGACATTAAGTCAATTAGCCATGCAATTAAACGCAGTCAGTATCCAAATATGGCTCAAGCATGATGACAATGGCAGGAACTGCAGTGCTATTCCTGCCATTGAGTGATGAAGGTAGCCTTTACAATTCACAGTCCAATTTTCTCTTCAGCCAGATCTGCAAACCCCAGGCAGGATTCAGTCAATAGCTTCTGAGTCAGATGGTTTAAGCTGTTTTACACATTGTAAGACATACCACATATTCAAAGAGCTTGGTAACAGGTCTGCTCCAAGTCCTCAAGCACACACTGGAAACTTGATTGCCTTGGCTTGCTACAGCCAACTCAACAAGTACCCAACAACCCCAGTTATTCCAGCGCACAGGCTCTTTGGCTCTTCAAACTGTGGAGCAGTTTTGTGGAAAGCATTCTCCTTGCTTGGGACTTGGCACATGCCCACAGTGTCTGGCCCACAGGAGCAGACACACACTGACCAGTTTTAGCCCACTGCCACCACTTACCACTGTTTTTCCAAACCTCTCCCATATAGTTACTCCCAGAGGAAGGAGATCACTGCTCATGATGAAGCAGCCTCAGGGAATTGGTGCTAAAAATTCCTGCCTACTAGGAAGCACAGATTGAAACAACATCCCTCACTTTGTGTGACAGAGTCAACCCATTTGGTGGAGAACAGTGACTGTACCTGTCATCAGGGGCAACACAAATTTATCAGGGCAGTGCTGCCCTGATCTGACTTACACAGCATTTAATCAGCAAGGTTAACCCTGACCCAGTATCCAGTGGTGCATGTTTGTAGAGGAAAGCCTACAGCAAGGGGGAGTTTACACCAAAGTAAATGGTGTAAAGCTGGAAGGTCCATCCCTCACCAAGAAGGGAGGTCCCACCAGAGAGCACTGCTATCCCACTGCCAGCAGCAGGGTTTGGCACTGGGGAAAAAACTGATGTAGCTGTGTTTCCTGACAAACGTCCCTTTCAAGCCCTGGGGAGGAGATCAAGTCAGAAATAGCCAGGCAAGAAAATATTGAAAATATTTTACTGAGAAACCTAAGTTACAAACAGCATTTAAAACAAACACAAAAGTTTTCACTGAACTTGTCACAGGGATTAGGGCACAGTTTTTCCTCTATCACCTCTATCAGAGCTGGATACAGTACCTTTTATTTCATCTGTACTTTCTACTGCTTTCAGGCTGAATTCTTCCTCTTTGCCTCTGTGTGTTCCTGTAAATTCCTCCCTCCACACTTTCACGCACAGAACAAAATAAAAACCAGCAGAGCAGGAAACTCCAAATAGAGTGGAAACAATTTAAGCCTACACAAGGGCTTCTATTAAAACCCCCAGCTCAATAATTTAATAGCTTGGCACCGGCTCTGTAAACTGGAGTGTGTAAAAAGCAGACCACCACCAACCAGTAAGTTCAATCCAGTGCCTGAAAGCATCCTACCTAATGAGAGACAGTGGCCTGGAGTGGCAGCCAGTCAGAAACCTGCCAAAACTCACCATGCCTCATTAAACTGAGTTGTGTAGGGACCCAGGCAGAAACCTCCTCTAATTCTGAAGTTCTCATCCACAGGCAGGTTCTCCATGTGGCCTCACAGCACTGCACAAGAGCAAAGCTTGCACCTACCAAGCTTTCAAACAAAAAACACCAAAGGCCCCCTTTTCTCTCCATTCCAGTAATTTCCATCTGCTGACTTTTAGTCTCCTTGTGTAAATAGGAGTAACGTCCACTTATGGGTGGGAAATGCAGGGAGAAGCTGAAGCTGACCTGCAATAGGAAAAAGAAATGTGGAGTGGCTTCCAAGCTCTCTGCTACCTTTGGACACATTCACAATGGCCATAAATAAAGCTGCCTCACAAAAAAGAGAAAGGGTGGAAGTGAGCCTTTCCTACAGTTTCCCTACAGCTAGCATTCAGGTCTGCCACAGCAGCTGCACAGCCAGCAACACAACAGGGAGGACTGAAGTTGAGCAACTGTGAGGAGAGGTCAATTTTTAGTCAAACTGAGCCTGGTATTTTTAAGTATTAAAAAAAAAAAGGCAACTACAGTTTAATTCCTGTAGATAAATGCCAATGTCTCTTTGTAGCTTTCCTTGAAGCAGGCCTAAGTACACACTCACATCCTTCCTGCCTCCTCCCCCTCCAAGAGAGCTCCTCCAGTGCCAGTCCTTGTGCTTTTACCTTTCCTGGTATGCAGTCCCATTCCTCTGGCACTTGGACAGGTCCTTGAATCTCTGAGGGCCAGCCCTATTTACCCACCACAGAGACTAAAAACGGCCTTTAGTAATCCATAATGAGCCAGGAATATGCATATGAATCTACTTAATTTGAATCTATTTCATTTCACACAGGACCAATAAAAAGCATCTGGAGAAGGGGAGCTGAGGTAGAGCCTGCTCCCCTGCCTAGAGCCAAGGCAGTCCATGCTTTTCAAGACACCCTTGAGGGTCAATGTGCCTTCTCTGAACAGCTCCCATCAACTCTCACCTCCCTGACACAAAGCCCTGCCAAATTCTGCTCTGGAAAATGTTCAAGTCTCAGCCTTCTTATCCATCCCTATCTGTGAAGTTCTATGGGAAGCCCAGCAAGACACCCCAGAGCTAGCTGCTCTTCCACTGTTTTACAACCACTTGAGTGTTTATTTGAGCCATTGTTCCTGCTCTGCTTGCTTCAAGCTCCCTACTCAAGCAGGCCACCACAGTTGCAGATAACCTCTCATCAGCTGGTCACCACTCTGAATCCATAAGAAATGAGAGATGTGAAGCAGCATTGTCACCAGCCTCTTGACAACCTTACCATCAAGGCTTCACCATCACCAATTTGTCCTTCAAACATCATCACTGATTAAGCTATGATCATCCCCAACTGAGAGGAACAGAAGCGTTTAGAGAGTTAAAAGACTGGACCTGAAGCCTGTAAAGAAGCAACAGACCAAAGCAG
The DNA here is from genome assembly GCA_013396655.1 of Campylorhamphus procurvoides. Classification (NCBI taxonomy): domain Eukaryota; kingdom Metazoa; phylum Chordata; class Aves; order Passeriformes; family Dendrocolaptidae; genus Campylorhamphus; species Campylorhamphus procurvoides. Next base: position 550,732 of record WBMV01006433.1, read on the forward strand.
AAGGCAGAGCTCAGAATGGGAGGTCAGAGTTCTAATTCTCATCAAAACAAGAAGTTCTGTCCAATCTGGATTTGAAAAGCTTGTTTCTTCATGTTTTTCTTTCAGAAGTATAGGGACATAAAAACAAACAAGCCTAAAACTTGCCGTCCAGCATGACATAATTTTTTAGTACAGCCAGTGACACTGAGAATTTGTGTGTGTTTCTGTTTCAAGGCTCACACCTCTTCTGTGGATCAGTAGCAGCAGGACACTAATTCAAGCGTCAGCTGCATATTTTAAACAAGAAATGACATCTACAGGGCTTTTCTTTCTTCAGATGAAAACAGATTAATAATTACTCCCAACAACAGGGCAAGATGGATATATTCCTACTTAAAAGGGCCCCAGCACAGACCCTCCTGCTACATCATTCACATTGTCAACCCATAAGAGTCTCCTCTGCATTATACAGGCCCATTTGTAACACCACACTGATGAAACACAAAAACAACTGAGGATACTGTCAGACATCTTGCACACCATAAATTCTTGCATTCATTTAAAAATTTTTCTTGGCCCACACTGCCAAGCAGAATAAAGACATTAATTTAGCCCACAAAAAGACTGAGGTCAGCACTGGCCCCTGCCCAATTCTTTTCAAGAGACCACACTGAAAGCAAACCATATACATGGTGCCTACATATATACACCTCTTACCTGGCATGGTTTTATAGCATTTTCTGTCATGAGAATGTGTCCTGAAGTCTCAGAAACAGTGGTCACATCTTGTTAGTTCAATGACTGAGAAAGAAAATTGCAGCTAGACATTTTCCCTGGGTGCAGAACATGGTTGCAGAAGTTCATTAAATTTGAAATCAAATTTCTAGAGAGGCACTGCTGACATACATAACAAAACAAATACATCTCATATGAGGATGTTTGGACATTCCCAGATACTCCACCGCCTCCTAAAATGCCAGTAAGGCAAGAAGATGCTTTTGTTTCCCCCCACACTCTCCAACAGCCTTCAAGAGTTCAGCTAGACATCCATCTGCCCTGTGTCCTTCTGTCCTAACAATTTGCTCTCAGCTCCCACCCCCTATGGCTGCTTCTCAAAAATACTCAGCTATTAGGGTGCAATCCTTATTTCAGAAAGTTCATTTGCTAGAACAGCACTTGGAGCAAAAGCAGCCTTCCCTTCACATTGTCAGGTGCTTGACTGGGGTTAAATTAACTCCTTCCTGCAGCTGCACAAAAACCACATCAGAAAGTGACAGGAGGGAACATGATTACGTGGAATATCAGTCATGATGTTTCAATCAACACACTTAAAACTGAAGACAGGTCCTCTTTCTGTACTGCCTGAAAACAAATGTGGTAAATGAATGGCTTTCTTTTCTCTTCCCCTCTCTCTTTTGATAATGTCATGCAAAGTTAGCACAATATGTCATGATGACTTCCTCATGACAGGAACATCCTCTGTTTCTCCCAGTCACCAAATACGGGTAAGTGACAAACTGACTGGGTAGCATCTCTGCTAGAGTAGAAAAGAGACACCCAGTCAAGGATTCCCCACCCTCCTCTTCAGGTTTGGTCATGAGTATGGACCACATGAGTACTTTTCCTCTGCACCACTGCCAGGTAAACAATTATAATATGTCTTTAAGTTTTCCTTACCACATCTAAGATTGAATCCCATGCCAAAATATTTCTTTCACTTCCTCTGTAATTTGTCATTGCTGAAAAGAAATGCTAAGGGGTATTATGCCTAAGCATTGCATGGATCACAGTCAAGTTAGAGAATGAAGAGTAACCATTTGAACTGGCTCTAGCACTCAGTTTTAGCAATATTAATAGGTACATCAAATCCCATATTACAAAAGATCTACAGTTAAACCCATGCCTGGTTCCTTAGTATTGTAGTATATATAGTACATGATAGCATGAGATAGGCTGCTGTAAGATCAAGATTTCATTACTTTGTGAGTCCTTGGGGTACACAAAAACACTCAGAACTCCAAAGAATAAGAAAATTTATTCTTGAAATTAGTTTTTCCATATTTATGTAAATCTTTTCCTGCCTGCTGTGTTATTGGACAGGATATGTTTCTCACTACTGCACAGTCTGACCTCCACAGCCCATGTCTCCCTCACAGCTCCAGCTCAAGACTTCCCTGCTTGAGAGCTTACCAGCACCCCTCTGCCAACTGGCAGTCCCCCAAGCTTAAGTTATGAGTGCTATCACTAACTGTTGCTAAGAAAAAAAGAGTCCCAAAGCTATGATTAAAACAATACCTACCAGCACTAATGAGCCAGTAGCCTTCCAAGTGTTTAAAAAGCATGGTCCCACTTCACAGAGAAGATGGGCAGCAAAACCTGAACAACCAGCAGCCATCTGAAATCTAGTGCTGCAGATGCTACAGCCAACTCTCCAGTTTGGATACATCTTATTACAGTCCCATTCTACTGATCTTTCTTTACTTGTATATCCCTCAACACCACAGATATTCATTACCTTTGTCTTTCAAAACAGCTAAACCATTAACAAAAGCAAGTGAAACTCAGGGTACTGCGAAGCAGCAGTCATATCCTTCTCCTTCAAACTAGCTGAATAATCACCAGCTTACTTCTGCACCTAAGTCATTGGGGGAGAACAAAACAAATTTAGTCTTCCCAGCCTATGCCTTCTTCAGTGGTTTAGTCTTCTGTCCCACCAGTACGCTTGACTGACCAGCCAGCAGGATCATGCAAGGAAGTGCTCCTTCTCTCCCCTTGCGTGTGTTCCTGGATTCTAACTCAGTGTGTGCTGTGGCTGTATCAGAATGCACAAGATTCTTGAAAAAATAGAAAGGAAAAAAAAGAGTAAGCTTTCTAGAGAGTCACCAAGAAAAAGTTACTGTAATTTCTAGCTCATTGTCTTTGACTAGTAGGAACACTTTTTCAGAACTTTCAATTGCTGCTTTCACAGAACAATCTACATCCAAGAAATCATCTATAAAATTTATTCACAACTAAAAGTGTTAAGTTACATTCAAAGCATTAAAAATGCTTCCATATTTATTCTAAATAAAAAAGTTTAAGAAAAATAAAAACCCGACCCAAACAATATAGATTATTAAACCTGTGTGTGCAATGCTCTCACAAAACCTCTCTTTTGTGGAATACAATTTCACAGAAATTAATAAGAAACTCCTGGTCTGTCTTCAATTAGCTGTTCCTGGAAAAGAAAAAATACATATCTGTAACAGATCTGTTGCCTGAATGATAACTTGCATAACTCTTATTTCAGGCTGCCTAATAATTCTTCTACAAAACACAACCTTCAATTTCCTCATTTCCTGATTTTACCCTGCTGACATATTACTTGTTCAGAACATTCCTATATCAAGCCAGAGCTTGAATATTACAGGACAACAGCAATTGTAAGTGTTCTTTACCCTTAGGGTTTTATTTTATCATAAATTTCAGTTTTGTACTTTCAATATGTCAAAATTACTAACTTTAAGCAACTTGGTTTTCCCATCACAAATAACCTTTGATATGAAAAGAGATGATCATTGTCACTAATGAGATGTTTCTGAGAAAACACTACCATTCTCATTTCAGAGTGAAAACAAGTCAGCATCATTACATTTGCAAGCCATCTGCTATTATTCTCAGTTTCACACTTTGGACCTGATATTTGTAGGCCCTCTTTTTTAAATGTTCTACAGAAGGTCTTTCAAAATTTTTCAAAAGGGAATGCTACCTTTGCTGTATTTAGTCAAGGTTAGACACACCAGAGGAAAGCGTTTTCTACAAGAAAATGATACATAAGTAGAAAATACTCTTAACTCTGTTGTCATAGAAGGCAAAGGAGATGAGTTTTAACCATTTCCTACTGCTTGTGAAGTACTAAAAAGATTATCTAGGACTCCCTCTTTCTCCTCTGGGGAATTGCAGGCCAAGACGGGTTCAAGCTCCCTGTCACACTTACACTGCCAGTCCAACACATCTGGCTGCATCAGGCCTACCTCCCATGTGCTGTGCAGATGGCTTGGATGCATTCAAGAGGGCTGAAGTGTGAGATATGCATGGACACGAGCCCAGCAGCTGGGAACTGGGGATTTCTGGGTGTCTGAGAGCCCCTTTTGCTCTTTTCCTGACAGCCACAGTTCTCATATGAAAGTCCAAATGAATTTCCCTTCACAAGGGAAACTAAACTCAAAGGTACATCAGTTATAAGCAAGTCAGTCAGTGATAACCTGAGAAACTGCTGAAAGATCCTTCTGTAGCTCTACATCAGCTCTTCCATATTTAAACAGAACATGAAATGGGCCAAATACCTCCCAGTGACACTAAGGGGAGGATCCACTTCATTCCCAGAAGAGATACTTTCAAGACTGACTCCACCATACTTCAGTGCTGGAGCTCAAAGGTCCCAGTGCTTTTCTGGAGGTCACAACATCAGCCTTTGGCTTTAGGAAAGCCTCAATGGAATCTTGAGCACTGTACATCATTTACAGACCAAGTTCTTCTGAGGTTATAGACTTGTTCAAAATACCACCATCAGCGATCAACGACTCAGACAGAAGTTCAATGTGTGAGTAGTGATCCAGGAGAGAGAGATCTGATGCACTCTGAGCATTCATTTTTATTGTATTGAACTGCAGTGGCCTCCAGATTCACAGAAAGTTGAGTATTTCTTTATCCTTGTTTATGTCTACAAATGGATCTCTAGAAAAAAATTGATCAAATGAAAGAAAATACTTGAATTTTTGCACTATGATCTTGCAGGAGAACTTATAATTGAAAAGTAAGTCGTGCATCTTCAGTTCCCATGTAGCTTAGGTCAGTCATAAGTAAGAATTAAATTCTATGGACTGAATTAAGTAAAAGGAAAGACTATGACCGCTGAGCCTTAAAAACTCTTTAAAAATCTTTGCCATGTATTGTCCTTATGTTGGTTTCTTTTACAACTACCTGAGCATCTTTTTCATATGAAATTTATCTGATTTGGGATTTTGTTTTTTAGACAATTTGCTCTTCAAATACATCACTTGCTGTTCCAGTGTAAAACAAAAATTAAAAATACTATTTCTTGTCAAGTACACTACAGCTTGGCACAGTTCATACACTTGATTATAGGGAATTCTACTACACTGTAATTCAGTAGTTTATCCAGGCTTCGAGAGGTAGGTGACACATCCAGTCAGGAATAAAACTCACATGAATTAATTAATAGTAAATCATAGGTTTCATACCTCTAGAGTGCTGTTGCAATAAAAGTTAATAATGTTCTAACATACAGAAACATTCATGCCCCAATGACACAGAAACATTAAGGAAACCCTACCCTTCATAAAAACCAATACGGAAAGATTACTTGAGCTAAGGCTTTGTAATACTTTAAACATGAAGTCATCTCTGCAAATCACATCTGATTATTATCAGAATACTAATTATAGGGCTGCTACCACAAGGTCCACCCCACTGCCTCAAGTTTACCAACTAGCATCTTTAATTCATCAGTGCAACTCCAAATATTTGCAAATAATACGAGATGACCCATCTAAAGTGAACATCAAACCACTGAAAAGCTTTTAACTAATATTCCTGACACCTTCGCACCCCAGCCCAGTTCTCATTTAAGGGCAGAGCTGACACCTTGAAAATTTCAATTCGAGACTGAAACAGGAGGTAATTGTTAAAAACGAAAGCCTGTAAAGTGACTTTTCCTATAACAGTACAGACCATTTTCAACCTACTCTAACCTGACTTATTTAGAGCAATTGTACCATTTTCTATGTTAATTTGACTAAGCCAAATAAGTAAGGTTTTTCCAGTTTCCTCTCCAAGGTTCTCCACTCCCCATGAATCCTTATAGCCCTTTTCTTGTATTATGAACTTGCCTTCCTTGAACATAATGAGAACTGCATACAGTGTGTCAAATGAGACCATCTCTCAGCCCCGTGCAATACAATCAATATGTTCCTTTTTCTCCTGGAACTACTTTGTGTGATACACCCCAGGCTGATACTTGCTTTCTTCATTTCCCCAATCTGTTTCATGCCCAAATTCAACAAGTCTGCTAACTCTGCAATGGAATTCAACACTTCTTATTCCTATTTGAAGTTCTACAATGTTGGGAAAAGGGGTTGTTTGAAATTTTTTCCACCTGGGGTAACAAAGTTTTTCTAAAAAAATTAAATCCTTGAAAATACAAGTGACATTTCAGCCCAAGTTCTTCCCCATTTCAGAAATACTACACTTCAAGGAACTGTCAGGCTCTTTCCCCTAGATTTGAGGAATTGCTTATTTAAGTCTGTGAACCAAAAGGCTCAATTTTCTTGAAAGCTAACATGGCCTCATCTAGAACATCTTTATATGCTGTGTCAAAACTTAATGCATCTCCATTTTCACTTTTGCCAGGCCTCTTTTAACAGGCTTGCTTTTGATTCCCTGAGCCCTTCCCTTTAATGGGATGAAAGGTAACTTAGTGGTCTGACCCATATGAGCATATGGGGGCGTAAAGCAAGTGCCTGAAGTTGAAGATGCATTTTGGACTTGGTAAGGCCATTCATCTTTTGCTGGCCTAATTCAGTTTACTCAGAAGGTGCATTATTCTCAGGGCATGTCTGCTGAAGACAGAGTTCACAAATAGTCTTGGAAATGCAGGTCTGAAACCTCCTACAGGGAAACTATAACAAACAGGGATGGCAATAAACACCTCATGCAGCAGAAACAAACCAATCCAAAGACCAAGCAAAAACACTTCCACAAAACTTCCCCTTCATTCCCGTCCATTCTCTGAAGGGACACTGCTCAACTGTGCCTGCAGCACAGTGTGAATCCCAGGCATTTCAAAGCTTTCTGCCCAGAGAGGGAAGAAGTTCAGAAAAGTGACTGTGGTGCTTCACACAGTAGGAACTATGGGTGCTTACAGCAGATATGCATCTCAAGTCTCATTGCATCCTTGGTTAACAGGATTCTGCACTGAATCGATGTAGTTGCCAGCCAGACAATGTCCTTCCAAAGTTTCTTGTTCATTCCTGGTGATGGAATAGTTCTCTGCACTTGAGACAGTTTTTCTCTTTATCACCACCTTCAAGGTACTTTGTCCTTAAATTTCCACCAGGCAATGTCAAGACTTCTTTATACAAGCTCTCCCTACTACAGCCAGCCCTTCCAGCTCTGAGAGACACACTTAAAGCCATGGGCTCTGCCCGTAGCAAGCTGATCCTTCCCTCAGCGTGGGACAAAACCACTCTGATAGATTTCTGCACACCACATTCTGCAGAAGGCTTTGCCACTAGGTGATGGGTGTGTCTGATAAAATAAACACTCTACGGCATAGAAACAAAGTAGTTGCAATAAAGGTCAAAAAGCCACACAGCATTCACAAAAAAAACCCTGAAATCCCTAAATCCCAAAATTGTGGGCACACATGAATGGCTGAATCACAATTTATGAGTCTTAATGCACGAGATAAGCTACATCGTGGTGTATAAAAGTCATATTCTTGTTAGTCTGTCAAATGCACTACACTTGCTTCTCATAGGAAATAATTATTTAACTCATATTCATAATTTTCAATAGTTGAAATACACTAGGAGACATGACGTTGTGTATGTGTGGCTGCAAAAGTTATTTACTTGCCAAATATTAAGGGATGTATTTCTGGACATCTTAACTACATACTAGAGAAGCCCATTACATTTACTCTTTTGCTGGGAACTGGTAAAGAAAAAAACCAACAACAACAAATGAAACCAAATCAAACCCATACACATTGTGTTCTGGAATGTTTGTTCAAAATAATGATCTATTCCCAAAGAGGAATTTATGGGTATGAAACAAACCATACACTGCAATTGGCGGCATGGCAAACCAATTACTGGAATTAATGCCTGCCTGGACAAAAGTTGTTTAACTATTGAGAATATAAAAGTAGTATTTATTATATTTGAAAATGTGGGGCGGTTTCACCCCCATAGGTGTGTGCCAGCTGAGATAGAGATATTTTAAATTTCATCTTGTATTGTAAAAAGTGTTCTTGTTTTCAAACTTATTGGCAGTATGGGATTCCTATGGCAATAAAAGCTACAAATAGTACTGCATTTATATTTGTTTTCAGGGCAAAGCATAAGAGCCTAAGTAACCCACTTTGAAATACATTTTAAGCACAGTGTATCTAGGAACTACATTTGCCATTATGAGTTCAGAGGATACTTCAAAAGCACATCCCCTTTGACAATGCTGGAAGTCTAATAAGAAATGCTGAAGATCTTTTCATTCAAATGTTTTTTGAAGGGAGCTTAGAGGGCTTTCATCTTCCTTTTTGCTTCCATAGAAAGAAGATAGGCCTAAATTTTGATGTGTGACTAGTAATTTTTGGATACTTACCATCAGAGATTTTCTAAGATGTGAATTTTGAGAAGTTTAGTACCTTGTGCAGAAAAAATAATCTTTTCTTTAAGGCATTGAAATTAGACTACTTTGAAGGCACAAAAAATCATGGGCCCCTTGTGAAAATTTAGCTCTGTTCCTCAGCTTTTACCTATTCTACTTGTTTCCCATTCCCTGTTATTCACCATCCCCTATCACATGACTCTCAGAAGTCCCTCCCTGCCACCCAAAACAGACATCCCTCCACAGATAAGGACTTCATGTCAAGTAGTCTTCACCCTGCTTAATTTCCTGCTTTCCCCCACCCTGTCATACTTTAAGTGCTGGTCAACATTTCCCTTCAAACTGATCTTGCACATCCTCTTTTTTTTTTTTTTTTNATGAAGACAAAACCTCTTGTCAAAAATAAATCACTTCCTTCCAAAACAAAATTCATTCAGGTACGAGTAACTGTAACTGCTGAAGAAAGGGGCCTGAGTCGACTACCTTCTATCACATCTTCAATTCTTTCCTCTTCAAGGAAACAATTGGGTAAATATATTTCTTCTTGAGAGAGAACAGTCACAGCAATCTGGAAGCTGCACAGGTTCTACATTTAGGAGCAGACATGGATGCAGCCAACACACTGCAAAGAAACCCTGGATAAAGTGGGAAATGGAATGGAGAGCAAAGCTAGACTGCTTTGTTCTCTGAAGTTAAGGAATGCATAGATGTGTCTACTCATATCTGCAGTAACTACTCTCATGTGAGCACTTCTCTTTCTTCCCTTCACTTATTCTCTTTCCTGTTAAGAACCATTGTAATTCAGATTGTGTGCCGATTACAAACCACCACAGTCAATTATGAGTTATTGAGGACCAATAAATTCACAATAGTACTTCTGAGTTTTGACAGAATCCAGGAAACTTTTTTCCTGGCAACACAGACAATGAACAAAAGATATTTGCCCTGGGACATTTTGTCAAGGAAAGACTAAAAAAACGCTCCTGGCTGCAGGCAGTATGAATGTAACATACTATATAGTAGGACTATTACTCACTGAGTATAGTCAGTGAAAGTCTGAAAAGTGAACATACCTCAGACAAATGGTAGGAAATCAAGGACTGAAGCTCACCAACAGTTTGGAGGGAAGTTAAAACATCAGTCACTTGATAAGTCTGTTATCAGAAGAAAAACACTTCAATTGTTACAGTCTTAAAGAAAGGGAAATACTGACTACCAAAATGAGGATAAAAGAATTCACTGTCCCAGCTCACGCGCACATTATGCTTTTCACAATAGACTTTATTTTCTCTTTCATTTTTATTCTTTTCTAGCAGTCAAAGCTTTGCGTACAAGGCAAAACTAAATCATTGCTGACAAATGGGTGAAGCCAAATGCAATTTCCTTTGTCTACACTTGTAACAAGAGACATGCCCTGCTCTAGTTCAGCTACACCCCTTGTTGTCAACAACTGTCACCAGTGGTTCAATTTAGTTCATCAAGTAGAGCCCAAACAATTTGGAAAGAATGATTTAAGCCAACTGGGTCCCACCCAGCTCCTCCAGAACACACATGCAGAACAGCCAATGCAATTTAAAAATTATTAGGAAAATGAACACTAAACCCCCACAAGATATGGCAGAGGAATTGAAAGCATCTGAAGTTACTTAAATTGTGACCAAAAAAAGAAAAAACAAAAAACTCCACAACTGACCCCACAATGCAGTTCCCTGCATTACAGAGCCGCCCATTTCTCCATCACTTTGCCAGAGAAGTCTTTTATAAAGAAACTACTGAGACTATCAGTAACATAATTTTATTTCTTTTAGATTAAAAATAAGTACAAGCCTTACAAACTTGAAGAAAACTACCAAAGCTACTCTGAAAGGGACCCTGCCACTTGCCCTACAGAAGGCAAGCCAAATTAAAGCAGATTGTACTGGTGGAGTCTACAATGACTTTAAATCATGTCAGTGTTCCCTCTCGGACTTTAAAAGCCAAAATAATTACAATCTGCTCGGATTAATGCAGTACACTGTCATTAGGCTGCCAATTAAATCCCATTTCTGAGATTGTGTGATCTGAGTCACCAACATCTGCAAATATCTTTACATCTTGTGTAATAGCTGGCTTCAGATCTTGATATATCAAACTAAAAAGACCTTCTTAAGGGCTCCCACATTATTTTGGACTTAAAATTTCATGATGACAGCAGCTTCTCAAAACAGCCCATTAATCAAATTTATTATTCTTTTTGTCATGGGGGATTTTCTTAACTCGAAGCCAATAGAGCAACAACAAATCACAGTCAGTGTTTATACTGCATGAATTAAAAATAACCATGTGTTCAAAACTTTTTTTTTAACTCTGAGAGGTATTTGGTCTCAAGGACTTTTGGCATATGCAGCATTCACCAGTTCTTCTACACATTTGGCTGTATCTGAGAAAACACTCTCAAACAACATTTCCTCTCATGCCAGCCTGTCTTGACTTAAAAAAAAAAAAAACACTAAAAACCCGCCAACCATGCTACTGCTTCCAGCATCAATAGTCACACATGAGAGAGACAATCCAATTGCAGGATGCTCATCCCAGGAATTAATTTAATCCCAAACGGTGCAATTCAGTATTTAATCAAACTAGTGATTTCCAGATTATGGTTTATTGGTAAAAGCAGCAGCACAGAAAGACCTTTTTGTCATACATGTCAGAAATGAGACAGCATATTAAGGGCTTTGACAACAAGTGTAGCTCTACAAATCCATTGAAGTATTAGCTTCTCCAGCCATAGATGTTTAGATAACAGTTTCTTTCCTTAAGAGTCTACCCATGAAGCATAATAAAATGTATACTATACAGACCTAAATAAGGAATGCTACCTTTAAAAATTTCAGTAATCTTTCACTTCTTCAATAGTTTCTTGCAGCACTTGCCATACCAAAAGAACAGCCACTGTTTATGGCCAGGAATCATAAGGCATAACCAATAAAAACACAACCTAACAGAAACCACACTGAAAATCTGGAAACTTTGCTTGAAGTGAACACGTACAAAGTTTCTCTACAGAGGCTGCTTTGAAGCAGACTGCTGCAAGTGACCCACGGCCATCTGAAGCAAGCTCTCTGCATTCCCAGTGCACAGCCCCAAGCCCTTCCCCAAGAACACACAGTAGGTACCTCCTTGATTCGCTTCACGAGCGCGTTCTGATCAAAGGCAACTGCTTCTGCACACTGGTGAAGATGGTCTTGGTACCGGAGACACAGCTGCAGCACCTGCTGGGGGTCCAGCTTTTCCAGTTTGGTGTTAGTCGGAGAGGTCTGACCACTGAGGAGGCCTACAAAGTAAAAGAAGGACCAGAATTCATCTGACCATGCAGGAACACTTTAATAACACCTCCTGAAAAGAAATAATTGCACATCTATGGCAGTAGAATAAAAGGTATTAAAATACTTGCAATCAGATAAGAAAATCAGATTTACAGGGCTCTCACTGACTAAATGCCTTGAATTCTAATTGCATGCTTCCTCTCTCATTCTTGAACACTAACAAAAGACTAGATTTTCAGCAAAGCCTGAAGAGTCAAAACAGCTTTTCTGAGAGTTTTCTTGTTCTGTTGCAGGTTTTTTGCTGGTTTGTTTTTCAGTTGTTGGGTGGGGAGAGGGGGGGTTGTTCTTAATAATACCTGAGTTAGAAAACATCAATACACTCAAATTTGAAAACCCAGGTCACCCTTAAGAAAAGGGCCTATTAGCAGAAGTCATTCATAAAGAAACTGAAAAATAAAAAATCACTACTACTCACACAGAAATCTTTGAGCTGAAATGTGGATGACCACATGATCTCTTTTACAGACCAGTTTATTTTCTAAAAATCTCACTGAAAAAATACCTTGTAATAAAATACCTATTCCCTCTGAAACAAAAGGTGGCTTTGTCGCCTGAGTATTTTCAACTCCTTTGAACTTTAATGGGGGAACACAATGACTGTAGGCAAACTGAACAGCTATTGTGTGAGAAAAGAACACATTTGCATTGCTGCAAGGAATGTTGGCTTCAACAGCAGATTTTCCCTCTTCTTTGGGGTTGGTACCATGTGATCGTTTACTTCTGCATGGGTTGAAGACTCTCATCTTGTCATATCGTTTAACAGGCAACTATTCTGACCACAGACCTCAAATATGCTCTCTGTATGAATATTCCATCTGCGTATCCTAACGCACTGTAAATATGGCCTGTAAAACAAAATTCACCAAGATATATAAATCACCTCCCCGTTTATTCTTCCACCATGTGTCTTAAAAAAACAACAATAAGAAGACTCAAGGCATTTAGGCTTCTATAAAAATGCAGTGTGCTACAATTCTAAGACAAAACCCCCACATTCTTACAGACTTCTACCTATTAAGGTCACATAACTTGCATTAGAAGAAACTGTGATTCAGAGATGGGTTTGTTATTATTATTATTTACATTAAAGGAGTATTTGTTTGGGATACATCTGTTTTCCCATTAAGCCTCATTTTTGCTTAGGACTATATTCTGCAAAGATTTCTATATCTCATTAAAACTTTCTCCTCTCATATGACTATAAATAACCAATAATGTGCACACAATTTTTTGCACTACTGAAGCTTGCAGGTTTTATCACCCCTGCAGCAGTTAGCACAATGGAGCCAGATCATGACTAAAACTTTGAAGACTGCTGCAAAACACAAATATCTCAGTGATGCAAAAAATTTCTCAATTAAAATTTTCATTTTAGAAGAAGCAAAATGGAAAGAAATCAGAAATGCTACTTCATTTAGATTGTTAGAAATCTGAATGTACAAAAGGAGAAAATAGTGCACCATCTGCATGTGCTGAGATTTTGGTCTGCAGTCACTTAGATATGCCTCCCTGGAAGAACAAGATTGCCTAGGGTTACACCTTCAAGAAGTTGCTAGAGGTTGTCAGAAAACTGGAAGCTTCTTTGGAAGCTTCAGGTAGGAGAAAAGGTACACAACATACTCTGATATAAAGCACACAATTGTACTCTGTCACCTAAAAGCAGCCAAGATACTACTCAGTCCAACTCCCCACTGATTTTTCACTTGGGGAGCACAAAAGTAATATAGAAGAGTGTTCTTTACTACACAGCTGCAATATTGTATGGCCAACTTCCTGCAACAGACTTCAAAATATAGAAATAGACATGCGGCTGCAAAAAAAGGATGGGGTAATTCACAGGGAAGTGAGAGAAGATGCTCTTGTGTTATGCAAATAAACTGTATTTACTCTGTACACAACCCTTTTTTTTTGAAAACACATCAAGAGACACAAAACCTACCAACATCTGATTATATAAGCACACCATATCCAGAGGCTACAACTAACCCTGTTATCCTAAGTACTCTGAAAACCCAAAAGCCAAAGGACTAACATAATCTTAAAAGATGAGGAACTGAGGCACCAAGAGATTAGATGATTTATTTGAGATCACATGGAATCCTTGGCCTAATGACTTCACCACCAGAACATCTCTCCCTTTCTCTCACCCTCAAATCCCAAACACCAGTGGGGCAGGCAGCAGCAGAGCCTGCTTTCCTACATCTCCATGAAGAGTTGAGCACTGAGCATTGACACAATCTCTCCCACACAGATTCTCAGACATCTAATAAAGGTTCATAAAGACCAGAGCCTAATCAACAGCTTCTTTCTTTTGACTCCCAAATTCATGCTTCATGGAAGGGAAGATCGAACTCCCATCTTCCTCATCACTTGCCTAACCACAGCACTTGCACAGAAAATTATTCATCCCACTAAAACCACAGAGAAGTAATCTAGTGGTTTTCTTTTTCCTCCAAGGTAGCAAAATGAATCAGAGCACCAGATCAAATACTAGAGTTAGTCCCAGAAGAGGCAGGAGAGAGGGAAAAAAAGGACAGATGAGACTTCTCTGTTTTGGCAGCAGCAAGATGTCACTTCAATTATTTTATGTGTGCAAAGCCTGGAGTGACTTCAGCTTCACCTGTCCACTGATCTTCCTTGAAATAATGGGATCTTAACTACCTTTCGTACCTCACTCACTGCAGAGCTTGGTTGAAATGTGCCAGCAGTTGCAAAATTTTCTAGGCTGTAGATGGAAGAGAAAAAGGACAGCAGGATCAAATAAACTCAACTCCTTCTAAACAAAAAATTTAAAAAATCTACAAGCTAACACTCATGTAGTTGTTTCTATTATTAGTAATAAAGATTAGCCTCACAGCAATCTTTATTTTATTTTAGACAAAAGTGCATGGATATTCGTCCAGACATAACCCATACTAGCAGGAAAAAAACCCAAAACAGTGTTTTGTGGTTTAGAGAAAAGGTGACATTGAAAGTCCCTTCTGAGCACATGAAGTTGGGGTACATTTGCTATTCCACAATAACCAGCCTGAATACACACAATAACCCCAAGTAAATTCAGTGGGGACAGAGTACACTGTGCTGCTTTTACAAAGAGGCAAAAGCACACACACGGGCAATTACTACAGTGCAGCTGAAGTGCTAGGAGGCTGAGTTCACAATGTAGTTTTCTCCATGGGAACTCATTCATAGGCCTTGTGCCTAAGACAATGACCCCTGAAGGTAAAACGCCAGCCACCTCAGGCTCAGAGGTCACATCTATGGCATGCCTGTAAATGAGGTAGGCTTTTTTCACCAAATACCACCTTTTATTACATTAACTGACATTGCTGTCTGTTAATTTTCTCCAAACTTTTGGGCTTTTCTACAGTTCAAATGTAAATCTGAGACTTTTGTTTGGGATATACTGCCACAGCATGGCAATGCAAAAGACTGATGAACAGGCCATTTACTTACAAATTCGGCAAGTCCACGACTTCAGTTTTTCACACATGGAGAAAAAGTGCTTTAAAAGTGGCAGAGAAAACTTTAAAGACAGCTTCGCTAAAAGAGTTCCTTCTAAGTATGTAAAAGAATCTGTTGGTGAAACCTTTTATCAACCCTTTTTAATTGCAAACCAAGCACAGTGCTGATGCTGGTAAGACCATCATTTATACACACAAAACACACTGAACATGCCAACACTTCGTTTACTACCTGTCAGTTTTGTGTCATCACAAAACAGTTGCAATATTTCCTTTTGGCTTTCCTCACAGGGAATTTCTGCATCAGATTGTCTTGGTTCTGGCCAGGACAGGGTTAATTTTTGCAGCAGCCCAAAGGGGGCATGATCAGGACCCAGAGGTTATTCAATATCTCAAGTAATTGCCAGGGGCAGAGGGAGTGAGCAGTTTGGTACCAAAGCTCTCAGCTGCAGGGAGCAGCCAGGGTAGTGTGGCTGCAGTCCGGCTGCTCTGCTGTGAGCATTTTGTATGTGAATCACACTCTACCTATTGCATGCTTTTGTTACTAATACTGTTGCTGTTACTGTTGGTTTTCCTATCTCATTACTGTCTCTAGTAAATTCTTACCTCAAGAACCCATGAGCTTTACCTTTTGTGCCTCAAATTCTCTTCTCCATCCCCACTGCAGAGATGAGGGCGGAGGGAGAGAGTGTAGGGGGCGAGTGAGTAAGCAGCAGCAGGGATTGGAGAGTCTCAGTGGGNACTCTACCTATTGCATGCTTTTGTTACTAATACTGTTGCTGTTACTGTTGGTTTTCCTATCTCATTACTGTCTCTAGTAAATTCTTACCTCAAGAACCCATGAGCTTTACCTTTTGTGCCTCAAATTCTCTTCTCCATCCCCACTGCAGAGATGAGGGCGGAGGGAGAGAGTGTAGGGGGCGAGTGAGTAAGCAGCAGCAGGGATTGGAGAGTCTCAGTGGGACCACTAATTTGGAAAGTACCATTCCTAAACTACAAGAATCTTATTTTTTGCCCAACATGGCACTTGAATGGTTGAGATAATAATAAATCTGAGCAAAGCATGTTGGAAATAAATCTTAACCAAGCACTTGTTCGATTAGGTATGGAACCACTATTCAGAGTGTTGATTGGTCTGTTCATGTGGGTGTGGTACCTGACCCTGCATATATTCCCATATGTGCCCATCCTGGTGCCCTTTTTTCAGAGCACGGAGAGGGATCAGGATTGCTTTGTTGATGTACTGTGGAATGTAAGTTTATGACATGATAACATCAGGAGCAATGAGGGTCATTTGGGCTGTGTTGCCCTCCTGCCCTTACCTTGCGTGCTGCCTNCTTCAGCTGCCACCCAGGTGAGCCCCTGGTGACCTGGCTGCTCCAGGGCTCAGATATTGTGGCCCACAACATGAAACTAGATGGTAGTGAAGCCAAGCAACTGGAAGTCCTGACCTGGGCAGTGGGAGGTAAAAAGCAGCAGCAACAGCAGCAAGAAGCAGCAGCAAGAAGCAGCAGCAACAGCAGCAGGTGGCAGAGCCAACAGTGCCAGTGCAACTACAGCAAAACCCCTTGAGCAGTGTGCAGTCCGGGGCTGCTCCCTCCTTTTCAAGGTGCAGAAACTGTGCTCTCGATGGCTGTGGCAGCTTCTCTCCATACTGAGCAGCCACACAGCCCCTGGAACCCCGTGGTCCTACACCCTCTCTCCAGAGCTGGGGAAGAGAATGGCTCCCTTCTGTTTTCCACCGGTGGTTTTTACAAGAGGCCAGTCTGCCCCCCCCTGCAACCCAGGCAAGAAGACAAGAAAAGGTTCCACTTCCAGTACCTCAGAGTTCCCTAACAAGAAAAACCTTCTTCCCAACAGTGACGTGGGTGGTATGGAATAAAGAAGACTCTGCCCCTACCTCTGTAGAACACTTCTGAGAATATTTTAAAAAAAAAAAAAAAA
>WBMV01006433.1:568709-598424 GCA_013396655.1 Campylorhamphus procurvoides
AAGAGTCACTCAGCTTTGTGAGCCTTATTAGGGCACCTAAAATATTCAAAAGTTACACAGAAGTGGCCCACTGTGCTTACCTTCATATTTATAAACTTCTGTCAGTGTCAAGTGGCAAAGTGCCTTGAAGAAAGACAAAGCACAATAAGGAATCCTTAGCACAAACTGTTTTAAAATCCCCAGAGGGAGGGAAAAAAAATTAAAAAATGAAGAAAATTGCACTTTCTCAGTTTACACACCTTTGCACTTTAATAAATGAACTCATTAGTAAAACGTTATGAGAGCATCATCTTATTACTAAAATAAACCTCTACTTAAGCAAGCTTTGAATACCTATGCTGTAGTTTAAAATCTCTTGTTGAATTTCCCTGTGTCACTATGGGTTTTGGGGGGGTGCACTCATGTGGTCCAGCAGCCACCAAGGGAGCAGCCATGGAGAGGGGGGAGGAGCAGACGGTGGGGAAGATGAGATCCCTGAAGCAAAGGTACCACAGCAACTGCATGAGAACTGAGGGAATAAAAGGGGCAGCAGTTTCTGCCTTCAGGCTCTCTGGCTGCAGACCCACTGCAGGAACTCTCTGCACTCTCTGCCCTACCCGAGCTCCCTTGTTTTCACTACCAGCCAGGGCCACAGTTCCTACTGGAACAGGACCCAGCATGGCCACAGCCATTGTTTTGTCCAGGTGTTGTTTTGTTCTCTGCTTTGAGCAAACTGTTATTCATTTCCACACTTTTGTGCAAAAATTTCAACTTTGCAATTCCAAATTTCTAGTTTCAAATCTGCATAATTTGGGGAGGAGGGGTTTCTGTTCCATCACAGGTTCCACCTCCTTGGCATAGATTATCTTTAAACCAAGACAACCTAATAACAACATTTGTGTGATTGATCCCGCCCTAGCAGGTAACCCGTGGCCAGCTGCAATCCAGGAGCACTGCTTTTATGAGTTACAACAAGTAACAGCATGGGGTTATCATGCCTGGGAGCTTCTTGAGCCTGGGCTCCCCACGCTGGAAGGTAATGACTCAAGTCTGAGCATGGCCATCAGCCTGGGGAGACGCATCTCGGAGGCAGCTCCACAACTTCCACATTCTGGCTTCATCAAGCACATGCATCACTTCTCTGCAGTTAGAAATATTCCTTCTCCTTCCACTCAATGCCCCCTCAACACAGTGCAGCTGTAAAAACATCTCCCCTTACTTTTTATTTTTGTATATACAGTCTGCTGATGGTGTACTCACATACAGCACGAACCTATTTCCTAAACCTGTCATGGAAAGTATCAGTCATTTTTCAGCAAAACTTCTTCACTATAATGGTTCTAAATATGTGGCAGGTAGAGTTTTGCTCATCCTAAATCACATCTCCCTCAGAGTACTTAAAAGGTCCATTACAAGACTTAGAAAGCCCTTCTAGCTAGAAAGCCTCCCAGCAACTGGGAAAAGTCCCCTGTTCCTGCTAAAGACATGCTCTCAGAACCACATCCTGAGTTGATCTTGGGGTGCTCTGCCACTGAAAAGGGGATTAATCCTGTTGCTCTGTCACCTGTCCTTACCAAGCAGACCAGGCCCCATTCTTGTCCCAGTTCTGGTTCTCATTAAGCTCCTCCACAGATGGATTCAGCTCACCAACCTACCTAAAAACTGCCTACTAGTTGCTCCCATTTCCTCATCAGCCCATGAAGCCAAACTGATTCACAAGGGGGCCAACAAGCCCCAGAAGCAGCAAAAAACACAAAGCCACAGGTATGTCCTTCCTCCTTGCAGCTTTTAGATCAACTCTCCCACTCTGGAAATGATCTGGAGACAGATATTCTTCCACAGCCTGGGGCAGAGGCAGGCAGGCAAAATTATAAAAGTCCCCCCAAGCACAGAATTCACTCCTGTCATCCTCTTACTACAAGAGAAGGAAAAATACAATATGTTATGGATATATACAGCATCAGAGTACCACCAATGACAGTAATTATTGTCCCTATGAGGACATACTAATTCCACATGCTCCTAATACTAGAAAATAAGCACAGTAGCCAAACTAAACTAAAAACACAGAACAGTTACTCAGCCGCTGAGTATTTTATCTGTTATGGCTTTAAAAAAAGAAATCACAAACAAACCAGACTTTCTCACTCAGAGTATTATTAGAGAAACTTAACAGCATTTAAATTAACACACCTCCATTGGGTGCTGCTTGTGCACAAAGTTACAACCCTTGGTGAGGCTCCAGCACTGCAAACTTTCTAATAAGTACTGAGGGGCCTGAATTGGAGTGCAGAGCTGCAGTGCTCAGCCACTGCAGCTTACACCCTGAGGAGCAAGGCTTGCTCCCCTGGCTCAGGCCTCCTGCCACAGCAGAGGGGCACCACTCACCTCCTCAGTCCCAGGCACTGTCCCTGGACTGCTCTGCCAGCAGCACCCAGGGCTCCTGGCAGCATCCAGGAAGAGCCTCCAGGCATGAGAGAACCAACCAGCCACCTCTCCCCTCCCTGCAATGTTACCACAGGGCAGAGAGACACCTCAAGAAACCCACTTTGGTTTTAATATTAATATATCTACATGCCCATAAGGCTCACTTTCTATTTACTGAAACAACAACTTAGTTTGTCAAACTGACAGCAAGTAATTGCTATATTCTGTGCAGAGTATTCTGACTTGAGATAAGAAATAAAATACCAGGAAGGGATGAGCTGTAAAGGGAGGCAGCCTTGTTCCTAGGCAAATATTTTTCAAATAGGGAGAATAAAAAGGGAAAAAAAGCATAACACTTTCAAATTAAGTTTTCATGATTATACATGGAATCAATTGAAAATTAAACATTTGTTGAGATATGTGCATCTGCTGCTATTTTAAAGTTATAAATAGGTTTTTTTCACTACATTTCGCATTTTTTAAGCTCTTAAAAGCAACTTGTAGAGTTTTAACATTCCCATGAGACAGCATCTAAGACATTTTGCTTTTCAGGTCACTCAAGATTGAATAAAAGATCACATTCCAATGCTGACAGTCACGTGGTGCGGCATATCATACAGAGCTGGGCTTCTTTTCCACAGCAATGTGTCACCACAGTTTCAACAGACAAAGGTTCAACTCTTGCACTGGCAGGGTAAGGGGTGCCCAACCAGCCCCAGAAGGGGTCCCCACACTGCCACTCACCTCCCTTCCCAAAGGGTTGAGTGCCACTGACTCAGCCACCCTTGCCCAGGCTTAGCCCATCCTATGAACAGTATATCCAGGTCTGTGTGACATCTAACTCCTGCGTTTACTACTGATTCACCCTAACATAATTCTGACACTAGGTTCTCTATCTGCAAAATGCAATCCATACTTTCTTAGGTTTCCTCTGAAAGTGGTAGACCTTGCGTACTTAAACTTTGTTCACATTAGGCACCATTAATGTCAGGATGGCTGTAATACCTGCAGGTATTAACAGAAAGTAGCTGTTTTTATATAGGGTCCTACATAAACATTTCCACTTTTGCAATGATTTTAGCACTACTTGCTCAAACTATACAAAAAAAGGCTCAAAGGCAGATTTCAGTAAAGGCCACGCTTTTTTTCAGAAGTTGTAAGGGAAGAATTTTGATCATCTGAGAATCTGTAACCACAGAGTGATGACAGAAGTGCCTTACTATTTTTTGTTCTCTACTCATGGAGCATTTCTTGCTCTTATCCATATAAATACATATCAACATGTTGACTTCAGATCTCCACTCTAACAATAAAAGTCTAAAAGCAATAAGAAAACGAACTGTGGTTGTGCAGACACATATAAGTTATGCATCTCTTCTTGGGTTGGGGGAGAAAGAATAGGAAAATTAAAGAAAACATGACTGACAGCAACATACAACTGTATCTACCTCTTCAACTACCTTAAAATTAAGGTACAAACCAATTTAGAACATGTTAAAACTTCAAAGTCTGGAGTCTTGACTTCTTAAGACTCTTAAAAGTTCACTAGAACCTTAAATTTTTTCATTCAAATATACAGTTAATGAATTCCCCCACCCTTATGACTTAATTTAGGAGAGGAGGATGACAGCAGCTAAATAGTTGATTTTATTTTGATAGCTTTCAGTAAAGGCATGGACCATAAAACAAACCCAATTGTTCCTCCTTCCCAAGTTAAACTGCCTGCACTTCTCAGTGGCTCCAACACAAGTGCAACAGCTTTTCCTTGTCCAGTCTGCCTTGAACTCTGGTGCACTGTTCTTTGCTCATACCCAGAGCTGAATCTCTGCAAGGGAGGTCTGAAGTGTGAACATGTCTAGTAAGGTCATTCAACAGAGAACAGTCCAGTCTATTCAATCAATGCCATGCTAAGCCAAGTATTTAAAATGAGACAGCATGGTCTAGCAGGAAGTCATCAAACTGAAAAGCTTCCAGAGAGTCACACATACCTGAAGGAATCACATAACAAGAGGGTCAAAGTAAAGCTTTGCCTTCTTACACTACCACAGGGACTCCTAGCCTGGTCATGAGAGCCAGTTGAATGTTATATTATTAAATTGATTTGCAAAGTTTGTGCTCCAAACAATTCAGTTCTTAAATACTTTTACATTCTGAAAAATAATGGCCCAATTTTCCACAAATGCTCAGTATTCTGAAAGGCTGTTTGCTACACAGATACCTTACAGATGTTTGTAAAGCTGTAGGCTGCTCACAGCAAGTTATGTACACGGTGAAAATGAGGAAAGGGAAGGACACATAACACAGAAAGTACTTCACATCTATACTGCTAGAAGGCTCAGCACTGGCATCTATTCCAGCCTACGAAAGATCTTTTCTAGATTAACTTGGGCCACTTTAGAAATGGTATGCTCTGAACTATAATGTATGAACACAAACAGAGCAAACACCATACAACTCCTATTTTTGTTATATGTTTTAAAATAAATAAATTCTTTAAAAGCTCTATTCTTATGTGGTACAAGAGCATTTATACAGGGGACCACCAGTAATCTGTTTCAGTACAGACAACTCCCAGAGTAGATGCTGTTAAAGATTTCCCACGCTTTTTTGGGTTTAGAAGACTCTTTGTTTTTAGAAGCAGTTTTTTCTAAAACTGTTTTATCACAACATCCTCTCATCACATCTACATCTTTTCAGAGGTGCTTTCCAAGGCCACTCACCTTCAAACTCACCAAAGAACAGTAGTTACTTCTTAGCTTCAGAGTGGTACCTGTTGAAAGGCAGCTGTTCTGCTGCCTGTGTGGTGTAAGGCGCTTTTTCTACAGAGAAAAGTCTGCATTACTCGAAGTGTAAAATATGATGAAGCTTTAAAAGAAGAGTATACAGAGATTGAGGGTGAGGGGAGGTCCTCCTATTCATTGGACAGGCACTGAAACTACCAGAGGTCACAAAAGCTGAACTTCTTTATTCAAGCAAATATTCCCATTGAAGCCAAATGAGGTTTTGTTGAACAAGGGCCACAGGAATAAGCCTATAATACACTCTGGACTGGGAGCAAGTCAAAGCAAATTATGCAACAGCTGTCAGGAATCTGTATACAGCTCTTCAGAGCTGCAGTGGAGGAGGAGCCCTGAAGCATCCTTAAACTTTGTCTATTTATGTCCCGAGACCCCTTCCAACAAAACAAACCATGCTTTAATATATCTCTATAAGCCCAATTTATAGCAAGCAGCACTCTCTTCCTCTTCTCCCTCCCCTCCTTCCCACCCTTCCCTCTCCTTCCTCTTGCCATGTTGTGCTGCTTGTATGGAAAAAACCGAGCTCCTGCCCTTGCCAAGAGTGACATCAACTCATTCTTATCCAGTGATGTCCAGCAGAATCTGCCTCTAATAAACATTTGCTCAGTGTCAGAGCCCCAAGGTTACTGGCTGCATTTTGTTTTTATTGTTGCTTGTTTTCTGACACTTTGCTGCTCATTATACATTAAAATTCTCCCCCCTGGAGCCAGACTGAGGTGATGAACAGGACATTCCTCCATGCTTACACGGGTCTTCCCACCACCCCCTTCCCTCTGAAATAAGAGTCTATTTGTCTCTCGTGAACAATAAAAAGCTGATACTGCAGAGAAGAAAAAAAAAAAAGAAACAAACATATGCAAAAAGAAACTCAGGAATGCAGACCTATGTATTTTTAACCTTTGTTTTCTGTGTTTTTTGGTACAGATTTCCTTATATCCTTCCCTAGCACCCTCTAAAGTTAGTGAAGAGACGTAGCTGATTAAAAGGCTGATGCACCTTCCTCTCCTTGCACAGCAGCACTCCACCAACACTCAGCAGTACTTGCTCAAACTGGGCATCTATGCCATTTCATTCTTCTGGGCTCATCCCACCTGATAAGAACCTCAGATGTTTAGATGTTTTCTTCTTCTCCCCTCCCTCCTTTATCCATTCTCTCCTCACAAGTCACCAGCTTCCTGGAAAAAAGGGAAGCAAAGGACCCTTTTTTTTGCATGTTCTCCTAACATGCTGCCCAAGTTGACATTTATCTGAAGTACATCAACCGGTGCCTTCAGGCAACTAGTACAGAATAAAATGCATTATTGTCTGTCCCAGTGACATGGAACCCATGAACAATCTCTTACAGAAAGAAGGAGAGAAAATTTTGCCTAAACTAAAAGGGCTGAATAAAGGTCAAGAGCCCTGAAATGTCTAGAAGTGAATAAAGAATGAAAACAAACACCTCTTGCCCTGGGATAGCTCCTATCTACAACTTCACTGAAGATAAAGCACTCTGCAAAAACTTTGACTCACAGCATAATGGATGCATTGCATCTACAATGAATCCTTCCTTGGGTCATCCAGGAGGAAGAAAAATCCAATTGTAAAGTTTTCCAGAAGGCAAGGTTTGCTGGAAGATGATTTCTGGTAGGATCAACGTACTGACTCACACTTTTCTAGGAAACTTGTCCTAAAACCTCCTCCAGTGTTCATGAAAATGTTGCAGCTGTTCTAAACAGCTTATATGTGACAGAACAAAGAACAAGTACCTTCAGAAAGAAAATAAAGAAAAAAGTTGTTTTGAATACTGCCATTAACACATGCCAACTGGACTAAAGCATTACAAATACTGAGAAAAACTGACAGAGAAAATTACCCCCTGCCCTGCCACCATCCCTTATAGGAGTCTGTTAGAAGACAGAAAGGGAAGACCATGTCAATATGTTAAACGTGTAGGCAGAGTACAAGCAAAATCACAGTCAAGGTCAGGCATGAAATATGTTCTCAAATAAATCATGAAGAAGTAACAGCCAGACTCCCAGATACACTTTAAGCAACAGATAAGATATATTTTAAATCAATTTCAAGTTAGAAGGTTGCCATCTCTTAGAAATATGTTTGGGAACATCAAAATCTTATTTCCTCTTTTGGTAACAGTTCTTTCAAGACTGTAAAATATTAGTAGTAGGCAAAAAGTAAAACCATCAGCTAGCCTGCAAATACAAATTTTACAAAGTAGGCTTCCATAGATTAAGCTTTGTGCTACACAGTGGGATCCTCTCTCTCCTTTCAATAAGACAGCCACCTAAATGAATGGAAATTCCCCTCTTGCCTTGAAGGCCTGATAAGATGCTACACCACTGCTGCAACAGATTGCCCTCCAAGTTATCCCCTGTCCCTTTTCATGACTAGACAGCCAGGTGTACCACTACCTTGCACAGAAACACTACAAATCTATAATCAAACACATAGTACCATTCCAGCAAAGCATGTCATAAAAAACCTACACAAATCTATAACCAAACATGCAATACCATTCCAGGGAAGAATACATAAAACCCCTATATATACAGAAACAATACATGCTGTTTCAATTCACAATACAATTTCAAAAAAAGATTGATTTTCCAGAATACACAAAGAACATTTTTAGCACCAAATTAATTACAAGCATTTGCACCAAAACATGTCTTAACTCAAGGGCCATACAGGTGGATAAGAGGAGAATGTTTCTGAAGGGATACACGCACACCTATTTGATGCTATCCTAAAGGTGGAAGAACCATTGGCTGACAGGTAGGAATGCAGATCCATAAGAAACCTGGGTAACAGTCACACCTGTGCTCATTTTAGGGTTGAGTTTTTTTCTAGGGTATCCTTATTTATGGTATTTGAAGTATGTGAGTAATTCCAGTATTCAGAAATAGGATGTTTGGTCACAGAACTACTGACAGGAACACAAATTCCCACATGACCTTAACTATAATTAACCATCTAACTTTAGCAGTGACCAACACCTCCCTGGCTAGTTTGTTTCAACAGATAGATTGACTGCAGAATTGCCAGAGCTGTCCTCCCAGTAAGATATACCCCCATGCAATAAAAGAGGTGATAGTTGCAATACAGGAATTCATATGGCTGTGATCAAAATAAACACGTTTTTCACAACAGAAAGAGAAAAACATACAGCTATGTTGTCTTAGGGGTTTAATTAGCTTTGAAGGAATCCTAATAACAAGACAGCAGAAGCTTTGCTTTCTACAAAACCAAACAGTATCAACTGAAAGCACATAACAGGCATAACCCTGAGGTTCACAATGCTTAGTGATTAAGTATTGGATCATTTCCCATACTCAAGAGAGAAAAGTTTATATAAATCAACAGTAATCAAAGGAAAATTGTTCTCCTATGGGGACAACAAGGGTTTGAATCCAGTACATTGATTTCAGCTAGTTGTCCTTGTGAAACTGAGTCATGGCATGGCTCAGGTTTTCTGTGCAGCTTTCTTAGATATCCAAAAAAGATTGTGAACTTTTCCTTCCAACATTTTGACTTGCTTTTCTCCAAAAGTCAGTCCACATTTCCAAAGTCTCTTATAGACAAAAGAAAAGCAAAGCCACAGCTCATTAGCAGAACACCCACCCAAAACTGTATTTATCCACCTCCTTTCCTCTCCCTGTTTTTTGCAGCCTTCTCTATCTGCTTCTCCATTACTAATTCTTCTTAATCTCCTGTTTCCAGCAATATTTATTTGGATCTCTTAATTAGCAATGGTTTGATGGGTCCTTACTGATACATATTTTAACTACATACAACCTCTAAATGGGATGGATGAGTAGAAAAATGCGGTGGATTGAAAATTGGCTGAGATGCTAGACTCAAAGGATTGGGAATGAAACCCAGCTGGAGCACAGTTACCAGTGGTGTGACTTCAGAGTATGATACTGGAGCTAATACTGTTTAACATGTTTGTTAATTACTTAGATGATGGAACAGAGCACCCTCAACAAACTTTCAGATTACAGAAAACAGCTGATTACACCAGAGGGTTGTGCTGCCATTCAGAGACACCTTGAAAGGCTAAAGAAATGTGCTGATGGGAACCTCATGAAGTTTAGCCACAAGAAATGCAGAGCCCTGCACCTGGGGAGGTATGACCTCAAGCACCAGCTCATGCTGGGGGAGAAAGCAGCCTTGCAGAGAAGAATTTGGACAGCAGGTTGAGCAGGGGCCAAGAGCATGCTTCTGCAGCAGAGACAGCCAAGAGATCCCAGGCTGCACTGGGAAGAGTTGCCAGCAGATTGAGGGAGGTGATTCTGCTCAGCACTGGAGGAGTCACCTCTGCAGTGCTGTGTCCAGTGCTGGGCTTCCGTGTACAAGACAAGACATAGATATGCTGGCAACAAATCCAGGGAAGGACCACAGAGATGATTAAGGGACTACAAATCTATCACACAAGGAAAAGCTGAGAGAGCTGGAACTGTTCATCCTCAAGAAGAGAAGGCTTGGAAAGGAATCCCACCTATGACTAACACCCAATGGAAAGCAGTAAAGGAGATAGAGCCAGACTCCTCCTCTCAGGTATGGAGTGAAAGGATAAGAGGTAATGGACACAAATTGAAACACAAACATAAGGTTGTTTTCATCTTGCTTTGTTTTGACTATAAAGGTGATCAAACAGTGGAACCCAAAGAGGTTGAAGAGTCTCCATCCTTGGAGATACTCAAAACACAACCACACAGGGTCTTGATCAAACCACTCTTGCTGACCATGCTTTGAACAGGGAAATAGAACTGGGCTGTCTCCACAGAGACCTGTCACCTTTGGCAATCCTGAGCAATAGGCAAAGACAAAAATCAGGGGGGTTAAGGGCACTGATGACTTGTAAATGGTGCTTATGTAATCTCTACTTCTCCTAAAGAACATTATAAAACTTCTCACACATTATCCCTTTGCATTAGGATCACAATGCATCCTTTTGAGAAAGAGCTACAAAGAACCACTACCAGAACAGGACTCTAGACTTGCACCCAGCTCTAACTCAGTGTTTGCATTGTGCCTGTTTTATCCCACTTGGTTAACGCAATCTGGTCAAGTGCAGCCTAAGAGAAGAAGCAGCAGTAGCAAGGAGTACACCATTTGCATTCTGGTACATGCCCACCACCAGCTGTGACCATATAATGCAGGTCTTTCTTAGAACATGAAGGAACACTTCTGTATCACTCGGGCCAACTGAGAGGATTTCAAATTCACTCATTGGGTCATATTCCTTTCTTAGTTACTGAAAAATGAAGCAAGCTCACTGTGGTCAGGATATAGGCTACTGTCATTACTATTTTATGTCTAAACATATGCATGCACACATCCCACACGTTTAGACTGGGTGCTTGTCTTAGTTTGGAGGAAACTAAGATGGCTATGTTGACCAGGAGGAGGAAAGGGCCTTCTACCTCAAAAAATAACCACCCAACTCCCTTAAATTAAGAACAAACTTTAAATAGGAAAATGTATATAAAAGGATAATGGTTCTTAACTGCTATATGTGTATCTCCAGAAAAAAAGAACCAAACAAACAGTNGGGTGCCCAGAGCTAGGGGCTGAAAAGGGGAAGAGGAGCCAAAACGTGAAGAAAGAGAGGCTCCCTCCAAGATGCCTCCACCCCCAGCAGCAGCCGAGAGAAGAAAAAACCCGAACTGCTCCTTACCCAGCACACCGCAAAAAAGAAAGAAACCTCCCTCCCTTCCCCCAGCCATTAGGTCGGAATGTGGGTGGTCAGCCATCCCTTTTGTTGACTAACAGTAGGAGGTTGGGCATTAGCTTCAAACTCTGTGTTGGTAGGAAGTCCATAGCAAGACTCTGAAACTATCACAGTGCTACTTCCACAGCTGCACTGCAAATTTCATGACATGTAGCCCTTTTTCTTGGAGCATTAGCAAAGTTATAGGACTATCCCCTATACCTCTAGACATGATGGCTGCAGAGAGCTTGAAAACACATATTCTTCCTGTACTTCTTCATTGCCTTTTGATTTTTGTCTAAAAAACAAATTTTTAAGTGGTGATTTTTGTGGTTAGTATGCAGCTCTTCCCTGCTTGAAGCTGATAAAGACAGCTCTTATTCAACCAGAACACTTCAACCCACATCAAGTCCTTCCTTGGAGAGAACTAAGGTAAACGCAGGTGTTTTGAGTTACAGTTTCTGTGATGCCCAGGTAAGTTCTTCAAAGTCATNACAGTAGGAGGTTGGGCATTAGCTTCAAACTCTGTGTTGGTAGGAAGTCCATAGCAAGACTCTGAAACTATCACAGTGCTACTTCCACAGCTGCACTGCAAATTTCATGACATGTAGCCCTTTTTCTTGGAGCATTAGCAAAGTTATAGGACTATCCCCTATACCTCTAGACATGATGGCTGCAGAGAGCTTGAAAACACATATTCTTCCTGTACTTCTTCATTGCCTTTTGATTTTTGTCTAAAAAACAAATTTTAAGTGGTGATTTTTGTGGTTAGTATGCAGCTCTTCCCTGCTTGAAGCTGATAAAGACAGCTCTTATTCAACCAGAACACTTCAACCCACATCAAGTCCTTCCTTGGAGAGAACTAAGGTAAACGCAGGTGTTTTGAGTTACAGTTTCTGTGATGCCCAGGTAAGTTCTTCAAAGTCATGCACGACTATCATCCAAAATTGTAGTATGCAGGAACACTCTCCCGAGGTCACAAAGAAACTAGCTACTAACTCCTCCACTCATGTAACTTCTGCCACCTGCACCCACTGGCTTCAACAATCATATGGAGCTTGTCTTTTTAATAGGAGTGTTTTTACCCTCCTCTCCTCCAAGCAAAGGGCATGAAGCCCTGGTCTGGTCCTCTTTACCAAAATCATTCCAAGCTCTACAACTGAAAGCCACTCTTTTTGCCTCATTTAACCCAACCTCTACCCTCCCAGAGCACAACAAACTTCATTGTCTCCAATTTACCTACATTCAGTCTTTAAGAATGCACTCTCTTCTCCCCTAGACTAACACCACGTTTTGCAGACTCCACAGCTTTTGAGACCAGAATACTGTCATGTCTCAGTACAATTTATAAATAAAAAAGAAATTCTTTGAACATTTTGCAATAACCCCATAATTTTCCTGCATGCTTTAACCAATCTGTCCTGGTTTAAAGAGGTAGAACAGGAGCTGAGGAGGGTGCATCCCTCAAGTTTCATTGCAAAAGTCCCATTAGAGAAAGTGGTGACCTCCATAGAAAACCCAGAAGATAGCAAGCAGTTTGCATCCCACAGGTTAACCTTCACCCCACCATTGCCAGATACCTAGACAGGTTGAAAACACTGGGAATCAGAGGGCAGAAAACACTTGCTCTGGAGAAACTAATCACTTCTCAACTATGGCTGCAGCACAAAAATCACAATGCAAAGAAATTCTCAACCTTCCTTGCAGTAGTGATATCTCAGTTGAAGGTAACATTGTCTTGACTCACATCACTGAAATTACTGAAATAATGGAAACTTTCCCTACAGCCAAACGCCAACTTCTCCACAATCATCAGACCATAGGCTGCAAGGCTTCATTCATTCATCCATGGTGCTGCATACCCTGAAATCCTGGAAGTTTCTTCCCATCCTACTGTTATTTCCTAAGGAAGATTTTTAAAACTGTTAGAAGCATAGTGTAAAATCCTACCATTTAACTCAAGAAATTATGTTATTACATTATTATGCTGCTAAAGAAAAGATTAACGAGTGGTCCCTTGACAATATCCCTGCCCTTGTTTGCAACAGGTCTTTCAAGCAAACATAGGAAAAAGGTGAAAATCCTCTGATTTTGATTTTTTTTTTGTACCCAAAGGCACTGTGTGAATTCACCCACAGGATCTTCTTTTATCTTTCCTTTTTTATCTTTTTATCTTTCATCTCTTTTATCTGAAAACTGGAAGCAAAACAAGTAACCTCTTTCCAGATGAAGACAGTTCATGGAAGCACAAGCTCAAACACCTAAAATAAGGGGAAAAAACCTCCACTTGTTTCTGCTTTGAATTTGTTTTTAGGATTGCAGGAAGAAACACCATATTTCAGCATACAGGGTAAGCCAATTTAAGTCAAACCCGCTGTCCTATATCCCCATATACAATGGGTCACATTATAATGACCTCTCCTTTACATTGCTACTGTTGCTTTCACAGCTAGGTGGAATGCTAGTTCAGGGAACTGAAATTTTTAAAAACTAGAGTTATTTTAGAGAGGATAGGGTTAAGTTTTCAGTTGGCTCAGCTCCCCTGTCTGGCTTTGTGAGAGGCAGGGATAACACAAGGGAGTAGGGAAAACAAGACTGCCTTCAACCAGCCTTAAGCTCAAACTGAACTTGTCGAGCCAGCTGGAATGTTGGGTGATGAAACCTGCTGCACTCATGCCACTCCCCAAAGACCACTTCAGTGCTTAGGGTGTATACATTGCATATGTTTAAAAATAAAAAGCTTTGTGAAGAAGTACAAGCCAACACTGAACAAGCAGGCACAGCTACAAAGCCCAGTGTAGTCTCTTGCAAAAGATACAGGCTTAGGTCTGGATGAAGTGCACAGCCCAAGCTCAGGATACACTTAATAGCTTTATTAGCTGAGAATAATTCTGTTGCACTGCTTTGGTTTGAAACTCCCTGACACTGCCTTGCACCACCTAAAAGTCAGCCCTTAACATCTAAATGTGCTCCTTACCAAGGCAGATTGAGTGTTCACAGGAATAGCACACTACTACTGAGGGTGTATGTATCTCTTCCCTTACAGCAAGCAGTCCTCCCCTAAAGTGTGCGAAACCAAGAGATTGCAATCACATTGTAAGCCAAACCTACAAATGCAATTCTTCCAGTTCTCCAAAAGCCTCGGGTGTAGTTTTCTGAACATCAAACTGCCAAGCTGGATCATAACTAGAAGACTGACCAGTCCTGCATCTCCCATGAAATATTAAGAGACTGAGAATCAGCAGAAGCCAGGTAACCTAGCCTGATACCTAGAAACCAGCACAGACTCAAAATCATGAGGTTTGAGACTCCCCCCAAAACTTTTGGTAATCATTTATTCTGACAACTCCCTCTATTTCTAACCCCTAAGCAAACTTCCAACTCCTTTTTGAACCTTGTTAAATTCTTGGCCCTGTCAGCATCCTGTGGTTGACTGTTCCAGCATCTAATTGCAATTCCTAACTTCTGGAGCCGTCTGCCTCAGTCGTTCTCACTTGAACACTGAGCCCCCTCCACCCACATGAACAAAAAGAATGTTCCTGATAATCCTTCTGAATGCATCTGCTTCAGAGCAGAGCACTGCCTCAGTGCAGGTCTGCACCAGGCCTCCAAAACCCACATATTAAACTGCCAGAAATTGTGGAAAGGCAAGAAGGAAGACTAATCCCTGCAGCAGTATTTGCAAGAAGCACTTATGCTAGGCAAAAATAAATATTGCACAGGCAGAAAACAGGACAGCTGAACCAGAACAACAAAATATTTGAACAGTTAACAGGAAGGACATGCTCTGGTTTCATCAGAGCACACCTGAATTAAAGATGTGCTCTTGTAACACATCCCCAGCAAACAAAACAGAAAACACAGACCAAATGTGTCAGGCACATATACACACTAATGTTGTATCATCTCCTCTCTCGCATCCTGTACATCAGGGAGTCCAACTGTACTGGCCATTTTCCAGAGTGAAATCATACAGTCTGCTAACAGCACTATGAATTTATATTTCCAGAAAATCCTCATGTCATAGCCTGAGAGCAATTATCAATGAGGAATTATTGATTTTAATGTCAAATTGTGCAATCACTTAAGAGGGGGAGAAATAGAAGAAAATGGCAAAGAATGAACAGGCTATTCAATGACTTTAAAAACAAACAAGCAAAAAACTAAAAAGAGCCTTTGATACCCAGAACAGCTGCAATCAAGGCCAAAAATAAAATACCTAATTTTATTCCACAAGAGACCTATTCTTGGGTCCAAATTCCTTACTGTAGTTTGCTGAAATAGATGAAATGCATGTGCTGAGAAGTACAATCTACAAGACCTGTTTTACTCAGCAAATGCTGCACTCAGATAAGGGATCCATGACTTCAATCTAAAGGGCCAGATGCAGCCTGGAGTTCTAAGCAGCATCTGGGGGCAGACAAAATGACACACACGTGCTAGGTGACGCCAGTACACCCCTGCCAGGATAATGACATCAGGGAGCCAAGTCCTCTGTGAAACCTGATTCTCACCAAGAGAAAAACAAGTAAAGCTCTTTTATCACATCTGGAGACAGTGGTACCACAGCAGTTCATGTGCCAATGTGTTTCAGCACATCACCCAAACAAGTGCTGGCACCAGCACAAAGTAAAGGTAGGAAGAGACTGGGTCATCAAGCAGCAACACTCATTTAGTACCAGAGAAGCAGTCTTGCCTTGAAGTTCTATCAGCTCCCTCCCAATGGTTCATCACTGTCAGAAAAGGATGGCCCTGTATCCACCTTCCTCTCTTGTATCTACCCTGGCACTTGTCTGATAGAGCAGTAAACCAAATCAGCTTATTAATGGTAGAAAATTAACCTGGCACAAAAAGAGTTTTAGCAAGAGTTTGTCTTGCCATGTTAGCAAGACAAATCAGCTTCACATAGGGTCAGATAAATGTCAGGCTAAATGAGGATGGAGAGACATGCAGAGGAGGAATGTGGGTGGATGTATTCTCCTCCTTTGGACAGGAGAGAACTATTACATCAAGCTACATTGCATAACTTGACCCTAAGGAGCTAAAGTGTTTCACTCTGCCTTGGAGAGGACAACCTCCCTTCATCGGCCTCTCCATGCAGAGTTTTCTAATTATGTACAGCGTCATTTTAGTGGTCTCCCATTCATCAGCACAGGCAAATGAACTACATGAATCCTAAGTACAACTTGCACATAAGAAGTGAACAACTTTCCCAATGGTACTCATCCTATAGGCAGAGCCCAAGCCAAGCACTTTTCTCACACAGGCCAGAGAAATTTTGCCTTCTGCAAGCTTTCAAAGCAAATATCCTTTAAATCTGCAGTTCTTCAGTGATGGCCTCACTTTAAAATAGGGCCACGCAACTGCATGGCAACAAATGTCATTTTGATAGGATTCAAATGTTCAATTGAGAAGAAAAAGAAAAAAAAAAAGAGAAGAAAATAAAAAGAAAGCATGGAAGGGACCCGCACTGGAGCAGTTCATGGAGAGCTGTTGCCCATGGGATGGTCACGTTGGAGAAGTTCACAGAGGACTCTCTCCTGCAGCAGGGATCCCACGCTGAAGTAGAAGGAGGACTCCTTTTCCTGAGCAGCAGGAAGAACAACTGACCATAATCCCCACTCCTGTGTGTGAGGGAGAGCCTGGAAGGAGAGACGGATGAGGGGGAGTGTTTCTAAGATTTGGTTTACTTCTCATGATCCTGCTCTGATTTTAAGTGGGAATAAATTCAATTAATTTCTCCAACTTGAGTCTATTTTTGCCCATGACGGTAATTGGTGAATGATCTCTCTCTGCCCTTATTTTCACCCATGACCATTTTGTCATATTTTCTCTCCCCTATCCAGCTGAAGAGGGGGTGATAAGAGTGACTTTGGTGGGCACCTAGCATTCAGCCAGTGCAGAACCCCCATATCAAGCTATCTGCTCCTTGATGTCTTTGGTGTCTCTGCAGGAAAACAGTCCCAGCACATCTGAAAAGCTGCACCTTTCACAGATACTCTCCAGAAACTGCCCTGTTAATGAGGGTGAAGCAAGCTTGGAGAGGGGGGTATGAAAAATAAATACTATTGCTGAGTGAAAGCAGTCAAAACACACCAACAAATGCTGTTACTTGCTAATTGAAAATGCCAATTTGTCCAGCGTTTAGGAGAAACTTATCCATTTCGTTAAAATTTTGAGAAAAAAGTTATCTAACCATTGCACATGCTCACATAAAGAGTATTACAATGAGGTTCAGAGACTTTTTCACCATACATTTGAAAAGAAAACTGAAATCCTTCTCATTTTTGCTACAATATGTCACCTGGTGTCTACCTTTGTAGCCTGACATTCTAAGCTGAATACAGAGACTGAACAGCACTCTTTTGGGCACTGGTAAATATTGGGCTAAGCTCAGTTCTGCCTCACTGCCTTCACCCTGCTGAGGCATTGGTTCCATCTATACCTACCATAAAATGAATAATAATAAAATATAAAACTTGCCTTTAATTTCAAGAAACAATCCAATATGTAGCCTTACAAAACAAAAGCATTAAGTGCACCGTGACATATTTAATTTAGCACATTATCTGCTAGTCTAGCCTCACTCAATCATCTCATGCCTGAGCAACGCCTACGCCCCTGAAAAGTCACATACTACAAAATCTGCTTTTAGGTTTTCTAACCAAATGCCAACAACTCAAGTCCCTTCTGTCTTATGCAAGGGTGCATTTGTGGTTCTATCTTGTGAAGAAAATATTTCAAAGAGGAAGTAATCAGTGTGATAGGCCAGAGGAAGAGGTCACATTAATTTTTTTATTACGTGCACAGAGACTTCAGTCAAAAAGGCAGAAACCCACACACACTGCAAGGTACATTTAAGGCATGGTAGTACAGACTAGAAGCTGAGGAAATGACAGAGGAGAGATTTCTGTGGTTTTCAACTGCATAGTAAGATTTGTTTCATTTTATTTACTGATATTCAGGGCTTGAACAACACAATAATACACTTATCTTGATTTCACTGTACCTTATTTTGATCAGCAAGAAAAATAAGCCTATCCATTTGGATAAGAACGAGACAGTTTAGCACAGTATAGAACTTGATCAGTCTTCTGAAAAACGTCAATAGGGTCAAAAATTAGAAGTAGTACAGATTTTGTTTTCTTGCTAAGCCCCTTAAGTTAAGAAGATAGGCGGAAAATCATAAGCATCAAAATCGCTGGCATCAAAACAGTTTCTAAACAAAAAGTTTATGAACGGTCTTAGCACTTTTTATCTTTTCCAACTCCTGTTCCTTATGGATGTCTGCTTTCTGAAAAAAAGATTTATTCTGCTGCTTGGGGAAAAAAGCCACATGTTGTTATCTTAACCTGTTCTGCTCATCCTGCTTTTAAAAAAAATCACCAAACCAAACAGGGAATCAAAGAATAGAATACAAAATATTTGTACAAAAGCCACAGAGGTGCAAGTCCACCAGTCCAGCCAAGACAGCTGGACCTCTGCTCCTGCCACTGCACCACCACCCACTGCTTTATCACTGCCCTCCCACCCTGCCTCACACTTCCAAGGGGGAGAGTTTAACAATGTGTAGGGTGAATCCAAATGGGACATTTCATGGGAAACCAGAGTGCCTCAAATTCTGTGCATGTTATCTTCTCCACAACAAACTCAGAACCTATCTTGGAAACATGCTCACCTTACGCACGAAGCACCTCACCAGGACAGCTAATTTGAACCAGCACAGTGCCAGCTGTTTCCAGATGGAAATCTCTGTGATGGATTTATGTTACTCGACTGCATGAAGTTCTGGCTTCATAACTGGTAATGCTGATCTTAGCTGGCCCTAATGTGATCTCCAGTCGACAACTCGTGGGATTTCTCCCCACACCAGCCAAAGTGCCAGCCAGATCCCATGGTGAGCCAAATTCCTTGCCTGTTAGAAGCATTCTTCCTTTTTTATTTCAGAGGTAATTCTTTGGTTATGCTGATCACCCTATTTTTCTTCCATTTTAAAATTTCATTTACAATGAACAGATAGTGGAGATACAGATAGTAGAGATAAGTCACCCGTGACCACTAGTTGAATACTAATTGATTGGAGGTTGGAAAACAAACATTCTCAGTTTCTCACCTTTTTCCAAAACTCTACTGAATCCGTCAATATTTAACAATTTCTTCCTTTTCTTTTGTCACATATGCATTATCCTTATGTTTCCTTGTTGCACATTGACCATGATAGCAAACAGCCCATTTTTAGCCAACCAACTCAATCATTTTACCATATCTTTATTGAGAGACCAACCTTTTTTGCATCAAGCCTACTCCTGCAGTACAGCACTTCAGTACCTAACTCCTGCATGTCACTTCACTGCACAGGAAAACTGCTTTATTTTAATTTACATTTAAAATAGTTAACGCAATCAAAACTTTAACCTATTTAGGTGCTTTCTTCTGCAAGCTGTGGTGGTACAAAGGTAGACACCATCACAATTTTCTTTGCATAGGTAAGAGCTACGGCATGAAAAATAATTCTGCTCTTACCACATTTGTCCCATTGTCTGGCATTAAAAGCTAGGTCGAGCCTTCACATCCTTTATCCAAATACATATGCAAACATTGACAACAAAAGTAATTGAATTTAGATAATAATAACAGGCATTTGGCATTTAAAGTAAAGAAGCAAAAGTCTAAAATACCACTGCAGCTCAATCATCAGTTGATGTACTAGAGCTCATTAGAAAAATGAAATCATTTACCTTCCCAAGTGATTAATTTACAAATTCTTACTCTTTTCTACCACAGGACATAATAAATCAGATGAATAACTAAGGAAATGTACAACGGAGGAGAATTTCAACTATTACAAAAAAAGCAACTCAGCCACCACCCAAACTGACTCCAAATTTCAGTTTATACTAAAACTGGTGACAACATTCCTGAATGGGAGACAACAAAAACCAAGAGTAGGTATTCTACTCTAAGTCATCCTGTTTCTACAAATGTATAAATGCAAACATGTAGTTCAATTCCAATCACCTGCATTTTGCTACTTTCACACCACAGAAAAAATAAGATTTAATCGTACAGGAGACAAAGCAGCATGCATTACTTAAGAAGTTGTTCCATTTCCAGTATCTCTTCTACTTCGTATTACAGATAACAGTTCTGTTTACACAGATGAAATATTTAGAATTAAAAGGAAAAAAAATCAATCTTTCCTGTTAGGTTCAGGCTTTGTTTAGCTGATAGAAACCTTCTAAGACTCCTATTATGAAGAATGAGTAATCATGAAACCCTGACCAAACTTTTGCTCATCCTCCTTTTCAGCCAGCTGAACATCCCTGACCAATTCCTTGCAGAGAGATCAGTCAGTACCTAGAGTGTCAGTAGTGCCTTCCAGCAGTTGTGTGTTTGATACAGTATTGAAATAAACATTTTAAAACACAAGCAATTTTATTTAAAACTTGTGAAACATCACCAGGATATTTCTTCTTGCTGCGTGTCACACCATCTTCTTGGTCTCATCAAGAACTAAAAGCAAAGGGTTACTCACCAAAACACTGCCAGAGGAAAGTTATGTTTTTTTTAAGTCTCTTGATGATCCAAAAGATCACCACACTTTTCAGAGAGCTCTTTGAAAACATCCCATTTACAGTCCCACAACTGCAGTACAGCAGACTTCAAGTCAGCTTCCAATTACACACAACAGGCACAGAGAAGATGCAGTATGCACAGGGCAAAATCCACAATATAGACATAACATGGTAAACACACAGTAGAAAGAGATCACTTTGTGCCAGCTGGTATCTGAAAAAGAAAGGGACTCTTCAGGATAAAGGTTTTCTTTGGCACCCTGCTTCTGTTTTAACTTGAAACATGGCTTCCCATCTCTTGTAGCTGGCACCCAAGTTTAGAAGGAGTTTGTAGAAACTTTTAAATGAGGAAACTCAGGCTCCAGTAATTTTATAGCAAAGTTCGAGCGCTGACAAGACATGTCCTACCAACGATTTCACTTTGAACAGTGAGATTAGGGAGAGAATATACACAAGTAATTCTGCATGGTATCTCATTGAAAACAAGTTTAGGCAAGCATTAATGTTTCTGATTATTAGTATTTTAATTTTTTTTAAATGATTATACGCAACCAGGTTATAACCTCGAGTTCCTGGTGAGCACCAACACCTTCTCAAGCACTAAAAGGTTCAGACACATACAGTGAAGGACAATACCCTCCAGCTGATGTCCAGATGTTTTGGTACACAACCTCCCGTTAACACATTAGTGAAAAGAGAACCACATAAATCCCTTGCAAGTCAAAGGGCTTTTACTGGCATGAAAAACTGGAGACAAGACACCTTAATGACATTTCCAAGGCAAGAGAGGTTAATGTTCAAGACATTCCTCTTCCACATTCCCTCTCCTAAAAATAACTTAGAAATTAGCAAAGCACTGGATTTACACAAACTGATCAGTGCAAAGGTTCTCCCAGAACAGATGTCTTACTTTATGTGAGATTACCTCTACTCCTACATTAGGAAGGTACAGTAAAAGTCTGGAATTTTAGGCTACCACCAGATGCAATATTTCTTCCCCTTTCCTTCTTTCTCATTTCATGTCTGTCCTCTCATCCATGAGCCAAAGGGCCTTAGTTCACACCATGTTTTGTACTCTTGCAGCAACATTAGTTTTCAGGGTTGGTGATGAACTAGAAAGGAGATCTGATTGAGCTGAACATTTCTGGATTGGGGATAGGAAAGGGTGTTGCAATCATTTTTTAGAAGCATCAGTTCCCCAGATCCATCCTCTATGCTGAATAAACACTTTTCCCAGACAATGGACCACTAGAGAAAGGCTTACTATGCACTAGTCTCTTGGAATAAGAACACCTCAGTCTTCGACACACATAATGATTAAACCAGTCATGAAAATTCTATTAAACTCCATGTTACAGATGCTGTAATTAGGTGAGGATCAAGATCCATGGTCAGTAGCTGAACCCCAAGTGCTTCCACCTGAATTACTGTTGATCTACATTTTCATTTTACCATACACACTTAGAAACCCACTAGTATCAACAACTGAA
Source organism: Campylorhamphus procurvoides (assembly GCA_013396655.1). Lineage (NCBI taxonomy): Eukaryota > Metazoa > Chordata > Aves > Passeriformes > Dendrocolaptidae > Campylorhamphus > Campylorhamphus procurvoides. The sequence goes on from WBMV01006433.1 coordinate 590,695, forward strand.
AACAAGTGGCACCCAAGATTTCTATTTTTCAAGATCATAAAGACTTCTGAAGGGCTTTCAGCTGAAGATCACTGCACCATCTCCTCACAGACGTAGTACTGTTTCAGCCTGTAGCTGCCTCTCAGTTAAGCACTGTGTGTCTCAGCCCACAGGTCCACCTGGTACCAAACCCAGCCTTCCAGCAAGGCCACCAAGACCTTGGTCACTTGGTACAAGTGCAAACAGAACACAAATGTTCGTGAAAAGAGCTTGAAGAGAAAGCACTTTCCAGCGTGCTGTTTCAGCAAAGTTTCCTGCCCTCTTCAGTCACATCCATACTTCTTTTGTATTCTAGTGACACCCTATGGCACTCACCTAGACTGCAGGCTTTTCAAGTCTCAGTAGTCATATTACTAACTACAGGGGTTAAGAACAGCAAATCAAAAAACAGAGAAAGGACATTGCAACAACACTGAGTTGAAGGATTGCTGGTGCACCCCACTGCTCCTGAGGTATGAAATGCATGTTTCTCTTGCACAGCAGAGTTACTAGCAGCCTGTGCTGCTGCCCCCAATATCACACCAGCTATTACACTTTTCCCTTGGGTGCAAATACATCACTGTCATGCTGACATAATATGGTGGAAAGAACCTAGTTTTAATGCCTGAGATTCTGGGGTCTTTTACTACAACAATGAACTGCACTACACACTGCAATATTTCTGTCTAACTTACACAAGTGACTTCCAAGGGATATCCTAACTAGCAAAAGTGGACTGCAGCATGTGATCGTAAAGTCTCAGTCTGCACTACATTAGAACAGACCTACCTATCATTTCAAGAGTATAATTTCTATTTGCATCAGCATATTAAAAAAAAAACAAAAATCCATACAAGTGAATTCAAACAGCAGCCTAATATTTTTACTGTTTGCTCTTAATCTCATGAAAAAATACCCAAACCACTCATAAATAGCAAGTGCACTAGTGCACTTTGTTTTGCCCTTCAACATCACCACATGAAGAAACATACTCAAAGGGAGTCTCTAATACAAGAAGCAGGCAGAAGATACAGCATTGCATGACATTTTGCATTAAATGAACACATCAAGGGCCAACCTGGGCATATCTTGTGTCCCCTCTGAAATTATGTGCCCCAATTACAGTTAGTAAACATTTTGAAACATGGGAGAAGTAGACATGTGTAACACAGGTAAAAGCACCCTGGTAACTCAATCAATCATGCACACACACACAAGAAAACCTCAAACAAAAAACTCCACAAGCCTCCAAGACATGAGCTCACACAAAAAAAAAGGTGTTCACATCACTGTAGTGCAATACTCAGAACTTCTCAAGATGTTTTAAGATTGCTGAAAGATAGAGTTTCCACCATAAAAAAGAACATCTCTCCAAGTGCTAAAAAATTCTTCTACAGAGATGACCACAGGCTGAGCAGCATCTCGGCAGCTGCTGCCAAAGGCTGCCTGGAGTCCCTTAGCTCAGTACACACAGCCAAGGAATCAAGAGCAAGATGTATAGAAGAGAAGGGGAACAGCTAGAGTGAAGGAAGTAGTGTGACTCCTGATCTCCAGCCCTTTCTTCTGAGCCATAAATGTTTTCTAGCCTGTAGTTATTTAATACAAAGTATATAAACAGACAGGTGAGCACAAAACCCCTAAGGATGTTCCCACCTTCTGAACAACCAAAGCCCTCAGTGTTCTAGCTTAAGGGTGCAAGGGAGTGTCAATTCTAACAATCTATTCGGAAATTTTCCACAGTCTTCATTACTGTTAAACTTCAAATATGAACCTTAGCAGTCTACCATACAAACTTAAAACTGTACAGAAATGCACAGTATTCTGGGACACAAATATTTCTTCAGCTGGAACTGACAAGAGTTTTGCTTTCAGCAAAGCCACCATTTCACCCTGACCATCCATTAGTGATAAAAATTATTGCTTTAAAGCATGTACATCTCCTCCTACCCCTTCTCCCTGACTAACATAGTCCTTACTTTGACCACTACTTCAGGATGATGTAGGCTTCCATGCTGAGTAGTACAGCACACTGGCAGAGTGGTGCTCATGTACAACTACAACAGGCTGCAATTCTACTTTCTACGAGCCTTACTACTCATAATTTTGTTACTATTGCAAAATGAAAATCAGTATGTCCCATATATCATATGCATCTCAGTGTTCAACATGTAATCTGCAATTGCAAATCTTCTAGTTTATGCATGCAAGGGTGTTGACAGGCCAAGCATACTGTGACCATCCCTATATGGAAAACAGAAGGAATATTCAGTATGTCAGACCTCACTTTTCAAGCCAAATGAACCATAAAATTCCTATTTTCCCTTTTGCTAAGATGCCCTAAGAAAGGAATAGAGACAGATCAAATTAGATTCTAAACTTCAAGGTTTCATAACAATGAGCTTGCTGACCTGTGCTTTATTGGTCAGTTGTTGATCTCCTCTTACACAATTATCCACAGGGAACATGGTTAAAGCTGAGCTCCCACCACACTGCTTTGATAACAAGGCTTAGGGATGGAGCAGACTTGTTTTTTCACTTGCATCTTCATAAACTCTTTATAGAATTTTATAAGTAAATCATATGCTAATTAGAAAAGGGGGGGTATTATCTATACGTACAACTTTCTGGAATCTACTCTTTATTCTGCTGATAGTGTTTGGGCAGGGAAATAAAGACAAGAGTAGTTTTTGAATTATGTGATGTTATAGAAAGTGCAGTTAACTGCAGACAGGCAGTAGATACAGAAACATCCACTCATTATTTCTACCATAGTCACTTGACAGAATCTGCACCTGTAGGAAAAAAAATGCCAATAAGTAGGGTGTGGTAATTTAAATTGTGCCTGTTGGTTAACCATAATATTTCTCAACAAACTGACTGGCCTAAAACCAAACAATTTCTGGACTTGGATAAACTTATTAATTCCTATAAAGCCTAAGATCAAATAGAAACATTTGTTTTTCAAAAGTAATGCACTGCAACACTGCTACTGGTCAGCAAAACACAGGCATTCCAAAAATAATCACCAGTCAAGAGAAAAAATATTAACAGGGGTCAAACAGCACCCCAAGAAGTAAGCTATACAGGCACAGCTTGTATTTATAGAAAATACAGGTAGGCATAGTACATATACTATATAGAGTATACATCATACATACTATACATAGCATGTGTGTATAGTGTACACACACATATACACATATGCAAATATACCTTAAGTGACCAGTGCTCAAAGTTAAGCTGTATATTGGTAGATACAAAACCAGAACTGTTGGTAAATAAGCATGTTGTTGCATCTTCAGTCTTTCAATGGAGTAGAAGAAAAAAATTAATTAGAATAAATGTTCTGCCATTGTACAAAACCACAGGTCAATACTGAGGAGGAGTGAGGTTTAAACAGTGCAGTGCATTTAGTCAATGCTTCTGTCAGTCAGTCACACACCCACTGGCAAGTATAGAGCTCACTGATCCTTGCTGGGAAGGCACGGAGAAGAAGTTATTAACAGTTATACACTAAACAGGGCACAAGAATAGGGACTTCAGGCCAAAACACTTTCAGGTTGGCTCTTTTGTGGGTTTTTCAGTTTTGGAGGCAGAGAACATCTCAGAAGTTTTTTAGACTTTTTTCTTTCATACTTTGCATTGACATTTTCCCTTATTCCTAATGGCAGACCCATCTTGGAGGTAATTGCAAAGTGACCTTTGTCACACCTAGCTCATTTTCTTCTTACCATTTATATTAGATTTTCAAAACCAGCAGACAAGCAAGTAAAACTTTGGCATAACTGAAGTGACCATTGATGACAATAACAAAGAAATTTGCTACAGAGATCTCTCTATAATATCAGAGGTTCCTCATTAAAAAGCTGTTTCAAATATGTAATCACCATTCATCCTTCAAGATGGTAGACACTTCTTAAGGAAAAGTCAGGTATTTTGTTTCAGCATCCACAGCTTTCTCCTGCACATCTTGATATGAACATGTCTATACTGTTCACTGCCATAGCAACAACAGAAATTTTCTGTTCAAAGTTCCCCTCAGGAACTCAGGCACCACTCCAAGGTCCCATCCCTTCCCTGGTAATCAGCTGCTTTAGTCCCAGCATGACAGACATATTCCAGACACAAACTTCTTGTTTCTCTATGCCCCAGTATCTATCATGTAACACAGCAGTTCCCATCTAATAAACACAATTAATTTTAATAAACACAAATACTTCAATGACCCTAAACAGCTTGACAAATACAGCAAAGGAGCAGTATGTATCACATTGGCCCACTAAAATTCATGCCACCAGAAGGGAGCTTCCACTCTCTCTCCAACCCCATTCAGCCTACTGAAGGGAAACTTATTTTAGATATTTTAGTCCACTGAATAATACTGCTGTGATATCCCTGCAGGAGGAGCCCTGGAGAGCAACGACTCCCCATATCTATTGCTATAAATACACATATATATGTATGTAGGAGATATATATATGTTTCTGTGTGTGTAGGATATATACGTATCTTTTACACATGTTTCTAACAGGAGTTTTTCTCTGCACACCATTTTCATTGATACAAAACATCAGGTTCGACAGATGGATATACATCATAGAATGATGCCCACAGAGACACTAAACAGAAGGTGGAAAGAGAAATTTCACTGGCCTTTCAGTCAAAGACTCAAGCAAGTTTTAACTTATGAGCAAGACAGTAATGATGAATAAAAGTACACAAACGTGAAGGAGAGAGAGAAAAGAAAAAAAACTATCCCAATTTTTATGCCTGAAGTCCTTTGAGGAGTCAAAAATTTGGGGAAAAAAAAAGTTCTCTATGTGCTTTCCCATCACATGCTTATCTTTGTCTAGAAAGATTCATCAGCTACACTCAAGTAGAACACACTACCTCCTCTACCTTATCAAATAGATGCATCTGATTCCCAATCTCCTCCTGACATAAAGAGATTACATGTTCTGTAAACGTTTGTAATTACACTGTATATTTTGGATATAAGCAACTATTTTCATTTCACCTTAACCAGTTTATAGTGATTTCAAGGTACATTGGCCAACATGCAAGTACTCCTAATTAAAGCATGGTTAACTCCTTATCTTATGGTACTTTTCCTCAGCACATTTTCTAATGTGTCTAAGGGGTAGTTGCACCCCAAGAGCTGTACTGCCAGCTGAAGAGCTCTGCCACAGAAGCTCTGTGAACATAAAGGAAGGCCAAAAGCAGGCCAAGTGACAGAAACAGAAAATAAGGTTCCTGTCATACATCCACAGCTTCAGATATAAAGCAAGACCAGAAAAAGCAACTCAGTCACCAAGACAACTTAACACACACATGTTTAGGAGTTGAAGAACCTGGATTGGTCATCAAAAGCAGTGCCTTCCAACTCTTCCATCTCAGCCACATGGCTGCTGTTCTCTCTTCTTCCTCACTTCCCACCTCAAGCCCTGTATCGCTGTGACTCACACATACAGGAACACTGCCTATGGAAGTGATTGCTCATCCCACTTCCCAGGACTTCCTTCCACAGGTCTTGTGCAACCAGGTTTGCTCACCAGTCTGAGGCGGAACTGAAATTCTTTGCCATCGCACTCTTACACCTACACAACAACCTCGGTGCCAGATGTAGCATCTTCTGAATTTGGACTCTTCTAATAAAACTTCCTCATTCCTTTTGTGGATTTGAGTTACAGCATCTGCATTTCAAGCTATCACTGGCATGATCCTGGTTCGGACTTGCATACAAAGACCTCCCTACCTTTCTGCCTCTTCTGCTGAAAACAGCAGCCAGTGCTGTACACATCTAGACCCTATCCATCAGTACCCAAAAAAATGCCAAATGCTTTGCCTGATAGGCTATCATAATGTCCACAAGTTCTAGTCATGTTCTAGGGTCCTTGTGTATTAGGAATACACAAATAAAGAGAAAAAAAGAAGAGAGTTCCTGGCCAAAAAGTGATGTTGTGATGCTACGTTACCTCCAGTGATGCCTTTAGGGCAAAGTGGCTCCAATAACTTCCCGGCAGCCATGCATGAATCAGTGACACTCCAATCAGTGACCTAAACCCTCAGCTGTACAAGACCACATCCTTTCTTCCAGCAGCAGGGAGGGCTAAACATCCCAGCTCCGTCCTCTTTGTCATAGCAGACCTGCAAGGCATGAGCAAGTGCTGATGCCCATGTATGTACACACAGCAGGCCTTGCATTTTCCAAAAAGGATGGCCTCACTGAGTGTCCACTACACAGCACATCCGCACAAGTTTGCTGATCCACACTGTTCCAGGGAGAGGAACCCAGGATGGGGCTGCTTTTACCAAATCAATTTGTGCAGGCTGCTCCAGACATCTCCCTTCCTAAAGGACTTTCAGGTACTAATGACACTGTGCACTATCCTCAACAATACACAGCCAGAAGCCAGGCCACAAAATGCACAAATAGTTTTTGTTGAACTGTAGGCTTGACAATTTTGATTGAAATCTTCACTTCCTTTTGAACAGAATAGAAAGAACAAAGAATGAGTGCAGGGGATGAAAAAAAAACCCCAAAACAGTGGGAGGAAAAGAAAAAAAGAAAAGTCTCAGTCCATCTACCTCACCCCAAAAAAACAAGAACAAAATCTGCTCCACGTTGGAAACTCCCACAAGATATCTTCATTTCAAGCAACTGAATGCATACACATGGTATGTTTAGACCCTAAGAAAGTAACACACAACTGTTTTTAGGAGACTAGAGCAAAACTGAAGACTGTGATCCATTATCCTCTAGAATGTAACATAGCATCTCTCATCAACCAATCGTACAGGGCAAGCTGGTATGCTTGGAACTGTTCTGCCTTCACAGTAGATGGTTCCACTAAAGATATTACTAGCACATCTCTAAAACAGTTCATCCACTGCTTAGAAGGCTGGGACAGAACAAAAGAAAGTAAGGTTTAAAACAAGATGGGTAGTGAAAAGTAGGGACAGAAATATGAACTTCAGTAGGAACCTCAGGATACACAAAGCACACACTCCATTAGATACAAAAAAAGGATGGCTTTTAAAAACAGTGGAAGAACAACCACCTACCTTTCAAAAGGGGCTGGAAAGTTGGGATTTCCTGCAGTTTTATGACATCTGGGTCGTTGCTGACATTCCGTGAGGATTGCGTTCCTGGGGCTACCACAACAATGTCATCCATTTTTGCACGTTGCTTGGCTGGCAGTGAAGATGCTGTAAGGATATGGGAGAGAGAGGGAACAATCAAATTCATAAGCAGATTCCATCAGAATCATTTAACATTGTACAGGAATGCTTTTTATAGTACAAATACATTATTGAGATTACTGAAAGACTCCAAGCCTTTTTCCCCTCTTTCCAAACCAGGCAACAGCTTCTCCTGAAACACCTGCACCACTGACATCCTCCTCGCTCCTCCCCTCCCAGTGTGAGGAAAATCTCTTTTATTCAATTTAGAGAAGATACAAGTATCTGTCAGATAAAGAAGAAGTATAGCAGAAAGGGAAAGTTTCTACTCCAGCAAGTGCTGGGTGCTCAGGCCATGAAGGTCCGAAAAGCACACCCTCACCCCAAAAATCAGGCTTTTTATTTGTCCCAAGAGTCCTGCCTTGTTAGCACAATGAGAGGAGTGGGCCTGGGCTTGGTGTGCCCCCTGTGCAGGGTCTCCTGGTCAGAATGACCCCTTTCCTCTGCACACAAAGGGCCTGTCACATGGC
>WBMV01006433.1:600290-633954 GCA_013396655.1 Campylorhamphus procurvoides
AACCATTTGTTTCCCTACTGGCACAAATCATATACATACTTATTACACTGTTATGAGGAGAGACCGTGGGAGCTGGGCCTGTTTAGTCTAGAGAAGAGAAGATTGAGGGGTGGTCTCATTAATGCATATAAATGTTTAAAAGGCAGGTGCCAGGAGGATGGCCCCAGAGCCTTCAGTGGTGCCCTGCAACAGGACAAGGAGCAATGGCCTTAAACTAAAGCACAAGTTCCATCTCAACATGAGGTAGAAATTCTCCACACTGAGGGTGGCAGAGCACTGNTCGAGCCCGGACAGCAGGCCGGGGGTGAGTCATCCTATCGGGCTGCATTTGGAATATTGTGTCAGATACGGAAAGGGTCCAGCAGAGGCCACANTATGTGTTCCTGCATCACCTACTTTAGGTGGCCCTGGCAGGCATTGGCAGGGGGGGTTGGACTGGATGATCTCCAGAGGTTCTTTCCAACCCTAACAACCCTGTGATTCTGTGATTTATTTAATTGCAGATATTACTTGTTCTGTTCTAAGGCAAACTTGCCAAATCCCAGAGTGCTGGGCACAGAGCAGTCATGTGGGCAACATTCATTCACCAGCTGCCCTTATGTACAAGTGTGCCAGGAGAGAGGGAAAAGTAGCTCAGATCAGAAGTTCACAGGCAGCTCAGGCTTAAGAAAAAGAGAAAAAAAATGCAAGCCAAAAACACACNGTTCTTTCCACCCCTAACAACCCTGTGATTCTATGATTTATTTAATTGCAGATATTACTTGTTCTGTTCTAAGGCAAACTTGCCAAATCCCAGAGTGCTGGGCACAGAGCAGTCATGTGGGCAACATCCATTCGCCAGCTGCCCTTATGTACAAGTGTGCCAGGAGAGAGGGAAAAGTAGCTCAGATCAGAAGTTCACAGGCAGCTCAGGCTTAAGAAAAAGAGAAAAAAAATGCAAGCCAAAAACACACAAGTGAAAATGAGAAGGAAATATAGAGATTTCAGACATTATTTTCATATTTGACAGTCCATTCAGCAATGACATCATGCGATTGTCTATGACAGAAGCACCATCTATGATAGGAACAGCACTGGTGCGTCCTGGCTTCTGAGTGAGCCTATTCTCTGCTCATGCACGAAATTACATTGTGATCAAAAGTTCTGCTCTGAACTCAGCACCATTTTTCTTCACTGCCTTTGCTGTCACCAAGATTTAATTTAACACAAAAAAAATGCTCCTGTCTCGTGAGAACTGCACCTCAACCCAGTCCAACATCACTTTTGGCTAGCTATAGGCTGTATGTTGTACTATGTACTTCTGTAACCCAGTAGAATAGGTTACAACAGCAGTTCATCCTATTTATGCCCAAGTGTTTTCACCATGTAGAGCACTGGCTCCCAAGCAGAGGGGTGCTCCACAGAATCAGGAAAACACCTTTAGTGACTTAGCACCAATGAACAGAGCTGATGCTGTTCTCTCTCTCTCAGGCTCCCTTCCTTCCCATCTCAGTGGTCAAGTGAGTACAGCAGCTGCTGGGCAAGGCTGGCTCACTCTTAGCCAGCAGATGAGGTTTCTGCATAACTTTTTTGATGGGCCTTGGCTTCTCTGCATCTCAGCAGCCTGACCAATTTGCTTCTGGTCTCCCCAGGGAGGCTTAAACATCTGCCCTACCAAGAAGAGGCAAGAAGGAATCAGCCGTGGTGGCTGGAGTGAGGCAGCGGTGTTGCAACTTTCGCATCCACAATCATTACAATACCCTCACACATTAACACTATCTCAACAGTCCTGGTGAAGAACCAGTTACCTCACCCTCCACTATCCCAGCCAGACCTTTAGCCTTATTTTTCATATTCTTTCTGCTTGGCTTCTTCCACCACCACGATGTAAGCAAAGGCAGGTTGCAGGTGCAACTTTGTCTAACACATAACAGGGGTAACACCTGCACTTGGTTTTAGTTTTCATTCCCATTGTTCATTCGCTGTGTGATGCAGTTAATAGGTGACACCTTAAATGTCCACATTCTTTTACAACTTTTTCAGCTAACAGTGAGGGTTATGTTTACCAAAAGAGAGATGCCTGGCTAGAAATAAACATTTTCTTAAACAAGTGCAGCTGAAAATTTCAGTAAAAACATTCCAGAAAGAATCACAACCAAACTTTAGGAATTGCCCCAAAATGGCCATTTGATGCAAAATGAGGTGGTGAGCTCAGCCTCTTAAAACAATCATGTCCAAAAAAAAGCCAAAACCCAGCTGTGTTAACAAAGGAGACTGGCTGGGCATCAAGAACATCCATCCTTGGCATCTAACTATTAGAATATATAAAATAACCTGCCCTTTGATATCTCCTCAGGTAATGTACCATCTCTAAAAAGAAAATGTCTTTTTATTTACAGGAAACTAAAATAAAAGGTCACTTTCCTGAAAAAGAAGGACTATATATTTTGTAATCCTTTTAGTCTTTGCAGTTCCTTTGTCTCTGGGCTACTCTTAAGCCTAAATATTATAGAAAAAATAATTTGAAAAAAAATTATAAAGAGGAAATGAAAAATTTCCAAACAAAAAACATTACTTAAGCAAGCAATTCCATGGAGACAGCTGAGGGAAGAATGGCTAAGCCACCAGTCAGTGCTCTCACTAGACAGGCTATTCTGTACAACTCCCATTCTGCAAACACCCTGTGCTTGGCTATGATTTGAACAGGATTGCTCAGGTAACAAGGATTATCTTACACAGACATGGGAATATGTCCATGTCCCTTTAGTCCAGGATATGCATATTAGTAATTTTCATTACAGTGTCCAAAAGCGGATCTCAGTTGGATCTGACTGGGGGCAAAGCCACAGTAGCCCAATCAAGCCAGAATTTCACCGGGTGGTTCTGCCTTTGTGCCTGATGCTCGGGAAGAGCCCTTGGTGCCGGCAAGCAGCTGGAGAAGAGGGAGCACCCCCGCAGCTCTGCCGGGCAGGGAGGAGAAAGGGAAGAGGAGGGCAAGCAGAAGGGAAGGCAGAGAGGTGAGTTGCAGGGAGGAGAAAGGGAGGAAGGGGGAAGCAGAAGGGCAGGCGGGGAGGTAGGCAGGCAGGTACGGGGCAGGGAGGAGAAAGGGAGGAGGAGGGCAGGCAGAAGGGCGGGCAGGCAGGAGAAGGGCAGGGAGGAGGCAGCAGGAGGGCAGAGGGAGGAGGGCAGGCAGGTGAGGGGCAGGCAGGAGGCAGCAGGAGGGCAGAGGGAGGAGGGCAGGCAGGTGAGGGGCAGGCAGGAGGCAGCAGGAGGGCAGAGGGAGGAGGGCAGGCAGGTGAGGGGCAGGCAGGAGGCAGCAGGAGGGCAGAGGGAGGAGGGCAGGCGGGCAGGCAGGCGGGTCGGTCCCGCCTCCCCCGGTCCCTCCTCCCGGAATCGCCGTGCCAGCCGCGGTCCCCCCTGCCCAGCCCGGCCAGCGCCGCCCGACGGTGCCCCCGGAGCCCCCACCAGGGTCCCCATGTGCCCCCCTGGCAGCCCCTGGCCGGCCGGCCTGCTGGCGATCGCCTCCGTGCTGTCCGGGCCGTGCCTGGGCCGGGAGTGCCCCGCCGAGAGGATGGAGGGTGTCACCATCGATGTGGAGCTGTCCCTGCCCCGCGGCGTGCGCGGAGCCGAGCCCCTCGCTGTGCCCGCGGCCGGGGAATGTGTGCGCGCCTGCTGCGGGGCGGGCGGGACCGCAGGTAACCCCGGCAGCCTCTCCCGGCACTGCCCGGGGGTGGGAACACCGGGGGATGGTCACACCGACACCCCCGGCACTGCCCGGGGGTGGGAACACCGGGGGATGGTCACCCCGGGAGATGGTAACCGGGGGATGGTCACCCCGGCAGCGCCCGACACTGCCCGGGGGTGGGAACACCGGGGGATGGTCACCCCGGCACTGCCCGGGCATGGGAACACCGGGGGATGGTCACACCGGGAGATGGTAACCGGGGGATGGTCACCCCGACAGTCCCCGACACTGCCCGGGCATGGGAACACCGGGGGATGGTCACACTGTCAGCCCCCGGCACTGCCCGGGGGATGGTAACACCGGGAGATGGTCACCCCGGGAGATGGTCACCCCGGGGGATGGTCACCCCGGGAGATGGTCACCCCGGGAGATGGTAACCCCGGGAGATGGTAACACCGACATCCTCCCCTCCACTGCCCCGGAGTTGGCTCCGGGAGTGCGGGCTCCCTGGTGTCCAGCTCCTGTTCCCTGCATAGAAGCGTCAATTCACCCTTTCGTTCAGGTTTCGATAGTACCCACTTGCGGCTGCGACCCTCTTTTGCCGAGTGTTGTGTTAGATGCTAACCCGAGGTCCAGGAGTGTTCAGGAAAATAGTTATATCACAGAAACTGTGGTAGTTTTAAGTGTGAAAAGATCTCAGCTCTCCAAAGCCTAAGGTGTCTAAGCTGTATTTAGTAGATGAGCAACAAAGCAACTGATACTTTGCACTGGCATTTTTGTAGTTAATTTTAGCCCCAAAATGAGAATGCTTGCCCTTCTCTGTGACGGGTGGTTTGCATCAGGCTCTTGGAGCAGTAGGAGGCAGAGCAGGAAGTAGGAATGACAATTGTAAAGGTGACCCCCCTCCCCCAAGCAGCAAGGAGACTAATGATTCCTGGGATGTAATAGGAAAAAATGGGTAAATAATTTTCCCTATATCAAGGAGGTTTTCAAATTTATCAGGGTTTGTAAGCGAGAAATTGTTATATAAAGTGGTGCCAGTGTGGTACAGGTAAGCGGAGGATGAGGGATATTAGACTCATAATTTCCCCAACTTTTTTTGTACAGGAAAAGGAAAGTGTGACCTTTCATATTTTGGCCATGGGCCTTTCTTTTGTAGTCCTTGGCAGTTTTTCCTGTAGGGATGTTACATGTTAGTAGTTTTCCTCTTGCTCACATGAAGAAAAATTAACAAATGAGAGCTCGTTATCATACCACTATAAAAGTTCTTATTGCTGAAACATGCATTTGTTATGTTTTGCAGGAGACAAGAAGTGTAATTTGGTGATTTTTTATGCTAGAAGAACAAGTGCACATCCAAACTGCTACCTCTTTCACTGCCCTACCACAGAGGCTTGTCTGATGAAACCTGCACCAGGACTTGTGAGCTACAGGATAACTACAGGTACATAATAATGAGAGCCACCATCTAGAGCACGTTTCCACCTATGAACTTTCAGCAGTGGCCAGAAAATGTGTAATTGTGTTCTTAGTAAAATGTTCTAAGCCAAGCACTATAAATGGACAATGTTGCTCCTTTGCTTTGTGGACAATGGCTGGGCAGGTGTGTGCTGAGCTCCTTTATGGGCCCAGCTTTCTGCCTGGAATAACATCCCAACCCTTATAAAGTTCCTTCACATTAGATTGAGAACTCCTCATATTTGCCCTTGCTTAAAATAAAAAGAAGCTGCTTCCATATTGATACATTTAGGAAGGAAGTTTTCCTAGTTGTAATGATGAAGAGTATCACTGAAAGCAATAGAAATACAATGTCCTTTTTAAAGGGCCTTTACTGCACTGATGAATAATTGAAAATGGTAATCATTATTTTCTGTGTTCAGTAAGGGAACCTGAAGTGCAGAAACAAACTTTCTAAACTTGAAGCTTTATTGTGTATGGGCTGCACACTCAGAAATTTCTTACTCTCTGTTGTACGCCGTGGAATTTTTAATGGCAAGGCATACTTGTTGGTTGACATTGACTTGCACCAGACCTGTTTGAACAGCTCAGATAAGAAACTGATAACTAGACTGTCCTGCCAAGAATTTACAAGGTAGTTTCAGTGTGGCTGCTTGAGAGTGCAAAAATTGCATGTTTCCAGAGACTGAACTTCTGCTGAAAACCAGAACTTTTCCAAGAGGAACAATTTGCAAGAAGCAACAGCATGATATATAGAAAGATTACTCATATAATGTTACCCAGTATTTTTGTGCAAGCACAATCACACAGGAATTGTGCAAAAGCAATGTGCAGCAAGTGAACTGCATGCCTGTAAGTTATTTTTGTAACTACTCTTTTCTCCAGCTCTTTCTCCCCTAGAAGAACATCAGGGTTTCAAACAAAGAAACAAGAAATGTAATTGTGCTTGTGCTTTCATTCTGCATATACTATGACACTGAGAGAACAACTCCATTGCATATACTACCTCTTTTTCAAATTGCAGCTTTTAGCTTCTGTGAATGTTGAATTATGGAAAGAGCATGCTAGCTTGTTTGCCTCATGTTCCTAATAACTTTTCAAAGGTAGCATCTGAGCAGTGTCAGTACCAACAAATGATTCAGACTTTTTTCTTTCATATGAGGATCTGTATGTGGTTCCACTGAAAACCAAGCTAAAAGGAGGGGAAAGATAATTTATTGATAAGAAAGCGACTTAAAATACTGATATTATGTTAGTAATGAAATTTAGCTTTTTCTCTGTCTTTAAATAGCCTTGTAGCTGCTAATGAATTGAAACAACCTATGGTTTGTGAAGTAAAAACATGCTCAGGAGGTGTTTAGTTTGTTTTTTTCAAGAGTGATGACCTGAAGTTTGGTTTCTAATGAAACATGTTGGATTTGAGATATCAGCAGGACCATTTTGTTTGTTTCATCTCATTTTAAAGTTTGATTTGTGTAGTGCCCTTGTTCTTTCTTACCAACAAACGTCTATCCTAGTACCCCAGCTGTACCTTGCATGTGTGGGCCATTGTATTTGGGAGCTTGTAGTCTAAAATGGAGACACAAAATCCCATAAAACCAATGTTTGCTGGAACATTAAGATAAAATTCGGTACCTATGATTCAAATTAAGTATTTGCTCTACTCTTTAGCATTGCTAGCATTTTGGTTTGTTGTTTTGGCATTGGCTTTTTTTGCACTTTTTTTTTTGTGTGTGGAGTCTTAAGGCTTGGAAAGATATATTAAAACAGCAACTAAGCAGGCTTCTTTGCATGTATAGTAAAACTGAAATATATCCATTCCTCTAGGTAAGAGATCCTACTTGAAAAAAAGTGACAATGAAAACATCATGGACATTTTTAAAATTTATTTCAATTCCAGGGCAGTTAGCAAACCTCTTTGTTTTTATAATAAAAACAGACAATTGAGAATCAGAACTATTTGAGAGCATGTTCCCTTTTGCAGCTTCTGTGCAGCAGCTGAATTATTGTAAATATATATTTTACTTTTGTAATATTATAAATATAATTATAGCTCATATATATATAAATCTGAATGTACAATTAGGCAGTCTTTCTTTGTGTTCACCCAAATAGTTTCTATAATACCTGTGTAACATCAGATATCTGCTAGGATTGTAAACTTTATTGAATTTCTGTCACATAACACTGTTGTTCTTCTTCCGTATTCTATTTAATGACATTCAGCAACCTGTTTTGCAAGGAGTACATATCAGCTTCTGCAGACATTTTTAAAGTGTATTCTGCTTCTTGTGGAGGTTTGCAATGCCAGTACCTCAGATACATTTGGAGCAGTCTCTTCTAGCACAGCAGTAGGAGCTCAGCTCATTCATACAAATGAGTATGTGTATAAAGTGGCCTATAAAATTGAGATATTATTGCTACCTTGTACCATAAACCAATTTTTAGATGTGAATTGAATTGTGTCAGGCACAGGGTGCTTGGACGTTACAAGCAAAGGTTGTATCTAATCATATTAACTAGGTGGAAACATGTCCATCTGACAAATACAATTGATAAAATTGATGTTGGTAATATGTACTTCTTAAATGACAGAGGTCAATAATGGTTTGAAGGCAATGCTCCTATTCACTCTGCTTTTCACCTCTAAATAAATGCCTGCAGTGTAAGTATAAACCAATCAGATTGGAGTGATCACTGCACAGGAAAATGCTATAAGAAGTTGCAGTCGGGATCTGATGTGACCATGCCTGAGGCCGACAGGTATTCTGACATAGAATTTAAATGTCACTGTGCATATTTTAAAGAAAGGAAGTTCCTGATACCTCAGTTTCATCAGTCATTACCTCCTAGAGCTCCCTTGTAACTCTGTAAGAAATACAAATAGAGTAAGCCTATGTTAGTCAAAAATAGATTTGATAATTAAATACTGGTATTTCTGTTTCCAGACACCGATGCCCCAGAGGATAAATCCATCAAAACTGAGAACTTTTCTTCAAATGAGTATTCCTTGTCTTCAGATGCAGAAGCCTTTATTTCTCACAGTCAGAACATCCATCAGAATCATACTGCCACTTTGCAACAATCTGTATTTCATCAGGCATCTGAACTCCTGAACCACATAGGAAAGCATTTAGACAACATTGAATTTCGTACAGATATTCCTGAGTCTCAAAAGGCAAACCAATATGAGAGCTTAGATCTCACCCCGAGGCAGAAAGTAATTCATCTCCCACCAAACACGTCTTCTGCTGTTCAAATTGGAACGCCCACTGCTTCATTCCACACCACTCATCCTAGTGTGTCTGAAACCAGTGGTACTACTCTTACTCCTCTGCCTACAAGTACTGCCCAACTGGAATCTCCTACAACCTCTCTGTATCCTGGTGGTGCTGAACCTACAATCACCACAGCAACTTCTGCGCCTACTTCAGCCACTGGAGCTAAACCTGCTATCCCTGTCAGCAGCATCGATGTTACCCATATTCCTCTTTCCAGTTCCACGACTTCTACAACCAAGTGGGTGACCACAAATTCCAGATCTGCTACCACCCCATCAGGGCTAAGGACTCCAGCCATCTCTCCTGAGCCAAGAGCTGTCTCTTCCAAGGATACCAGCCATGTAACCCCCTCCTCTTTTTCAGGTTTCATTCTCTCTACTAGTGATTCCCCAACATCTTCTCAAAAAGACCTTCAGGGTTATGACCCATCTGACTCAGAAGGCAACCTGTCAGAGGGTGTTCTGAGAGGGAAGGGTGTTGTTCAGCTGCAGGAGAAAAGCAGCCTTGTAGCAGCGTTGCTTTTTGGGGTGATATTCTTGTTGGTAGTCATTGCACTGACAGGGAAGAAAATACATGAATCTCTTCAGAAGAGGCATTATACCAGGCTGGATTACTTGATCAGTGGAATGTATGCTGATGCCTGATGGGGAGAGGGAACAAAATTTTGAGAAGCATCTCTTGCTTTTGAGAGGGCAGCTCTGAAATGGAACAGTAGATATTGAAATCTCAGGAGAGGATGGATTCCTTTTTCAGCTTCCAATGGGAAAGCAGGAGACAGGAGATGGGTTTGGTGGGGAGAGAAAAACCTCTTTCTATGCTAACTATAATGTCTATCATTTTTGATTTGTACTATATCCTGAAAGTAAACACTCAAATCCAAGTTAAGCTAAGAAGGTCTTATATTTAAGGAGAAAAGGCATTTCATGAGCTTCATCTGTACTGTGACAAGATTAGTGAAGCAGTGCATGGATGTTTTCCGTGCTATTTGCACCAAATGCCATGGTGTTACATGATTGCTTGGCAATCCTATTTACTCTATTTGTAGCTTTAAAAGTATACTTAGTAATAGAGTTTTGCATCCAAATGATTTTAGATACAAACAGTAAAAATTATTATATATAACATAGCTTAATTTTCCTTATCTACATATAGTTTATGGTTATATGCATATCTTTAAAGTCCTTTTTCTGCATACATCACTAGCTGCCCTTAAAACCATATACTGCAAATCTGAATTTGCCTTTTCTGGAGAGTGGAATTTGCCTTTTCCAAGCTTGCCCCATTGTAGCACATTGGATTTTTGCAATATGTATCAGAGAGAAAGTTATCTTCCCAAAGTCAAGCAAACTACAGACAGGGGCTTGTGACAAACTGCATGACCAAGTGACTTGGAATATGCATGAGAGAAAAAATTTGTTCTAATACACCTAAGTCCCTAACCACTTAGACTCAACATCTCAAGTAGGCAGAGAAACCTGTGAGGGGGCTTAGCAAAGACAACAGCTGTAGTATTGGCAGAAGGCACACAGAAAGGTGTGGTCTCCCTTTGCTGAACATCTAACGAGAGGTAAAACAGTTTTAAAGAAAAATGTTGACTATATGTTTGGAGGGTGCACACCTCAGAGAAATGTCCTGCAGTCAGCAGGAGCAGATGAACAAGGTCACATTATATTCATACTTCTGGCACTCTTCTACTCCCCTCACCAGGCTGGTGGCTCTCAAAAGAAGTCTGTGGAGGATGGACTTGCTGTCTATCTTGAACACACGGAGCTCTTACTG
The DNA here is from genome assembly GCA_013396655.1 of Campylorhamphus procurvoides. Taxonomy (NCBI): domain Eukaryota; kingdom Metazoa; phylum Chordata; class Aves; order Passeriformes; family Dendrocolaptidae; genus Campylorhamphus; species Campylorhamphus procurvoides. The sequence continues at coordinate 610,473 of WBMV01006433.1, forward strand.
GCTCTCAAAACAAGCCCTCTTCCCTTCTAGGGTCCCCTTCATGCAACTGGTAAGAAGCATAGCTGCTTATTAATGGTTGGTCTTGATGACCGTCAAGTTTTTTCCCAACCTAAACAATTCTATGATTATCTGTTTCCCTGACTCTTCAACAGTAGGAGGACATGTGAGCATCCACTGCTCATGGCACGATTCCAGTTCATATTATCTAAATTTCTCTTTGCATACACTCAGTCTAAACCTGGTTTTGGAATGCAAGACTAGATTTCAAAGTGTCCATGTCAGGCAGCATCATCAACAACAAACACCATGTCAGAGAAGGAAGGTGCCTCCTGAATGCAAGGGAACAATTTGATTACAAAATATGAAATGTGACTCACAGCCAAGAGATTCTTAGATCTGCCAAACTTGGTGTGGTGGGAAGCAGGTGTGATCCAAAACTGGCTTCAAGGCAAGTTTTCTGAAAGCTCTAAGTAACTTAATGCATAAAATTCTCTGAAAATTCCATTATTCAGAAATCAAAGAAAAGTCAGTGTTCCTTATGTCAAGAGTTGAATTCTTACTACATACGGGGCTGCAAGTTGCTTTATAGATACAAACCCGACTGTTCTGTAAATGAAAAACATTCTGGATAACCTCTTAAAAGTGAACAAAATTACAGAAGTATCTCAAATTCATCAGCTTGTTTGTTGACTACACTTTGCTTAGCCTCAGTTTCGGTTTTGGTGGTTTTTTTAATAGATATTTTCATCGATTTCTGGTCAAGGAACATGACAAGGGGGAACATTTCTGGGAAACGAGTTCACAGACTGATAAGTACTAAGCCCAGCTGTAAAAATGGAGATGCAGATCTCAGGTTGACCATAATTTTCTCTCATAAGAACTAAAACTTCATGAGAAGTTTCTGTGTTGCTGGTGGCCTCACATCAGCTTATTGCAGGAGAGGTGCTGGGAGCAACACCTGAATCCTCATTGCACGTTTTGCTGCAATAAATAATTTTTTGGAGGGAAAAATGTTTGTTATTAATTGATAAGGTTACAGTACAGTAGCAAAATGCTCAAGAGATGACAAGCAGATATAACTCAGGGTTGTTCAGAGCGCTGGGCATATATTTAGCTGGAGAGGGGCATGTTACAAGGGCATGTAGGGATAGGACAGCTTTAAAATGACAAAGGATATGTTTAGATTAGGAAGAAATTCTTTCCTGTGAGGGCAGTGAGGCACTGGAAAAGGTTGCCCAGGGAAGCTGTGGAAGTGTTCAAGGCTGTGTTGGATGGGCTGAGCAACCTGGTCTAGTGGAAGGTGTCTCAGTCCATGGGCAGGGGGTTGGAACAAGATGAGCTTTAAGGTCCCTTTCAGCCCAAACCACTCTATGACTCTACAATTTGAGTAATATCTTTAGAACCATTGCCCTCCAACCCAAACAGCACTGCACATGAAGCACGGTGAATGACAGAGAGGTGCACAAATACCATGACTCATTTGGTGAGGATATTGCCTGAGTGGCCCTTCACATGTTTGAGTAAAACAACTTTAAATGTTCTTACATGAAAACCCTTTTTTTTTATGCATGAGCAAAGACAATAAGGTATTATGCAGGTGTACTGAAACACTTTTTTTTGGGGGTTTTCCCCATCCACTTGTTGTGTTGGATTAAGAACAAACGGTGGGATTGTTAGGGGACCAGTTTGGATCTTTCTGGAGGGGCCTTTACAAGCTGTGTTTGAACACTAGAGGGCAACAATAGTTTATTAAATAGAGTTGACATGGCTTCAGGATGGCAATTCTTGAAAGTTTTAATTAGATAATTTTTCAACTTTCCAAATTATGGCAATTTCATTGCAAAAATGTTTTATAGAAACTTTTTGTTTACTGCAAGGCTCTGAGTGGAGGGTTCCATACACATGTTTTTAAAATGTATTACTATATCATACATTGTAGAGGACAACGAAACTAAGCATATTATTTTTTCTATTTTAAAAACATTAAATCAGATTGCATTATTATCCATATATTGGCATTTCAAGTTAACAGAGAAGGAGAGAAAGATTTCCCATAATCCTTTTGATTGTGATACCTTTTTATATGCATTTTTGGAGCTTATTTATTTGTCTGGATAATGCTCTTGTATTATGAATCAGAATGGAGTGAGACAAAGTAACTGTAAAAAAATCCATCCAGTTTCTTATGCTTTTCAACATTAAAATTTCTGTGCACTCTTCTATTTTTCCACTGACATCTCCTGTGGTCTTATCTGTGCACCATATATGGAACTGGATCAGTAATCATTATGACATGATGACAATCCACACACTTGGGATGGCTCTTTGTGAAGGGAAACAGGTTATATTATGGCATGAGGCAAAAAGCTGATTGAATGTTATCACCTGGAAATTGTAATAAATGCTGTAACTGCTTATTATTATGTTGCTGCTTTATAGTGCTCAGCAAATATTGTTTGGTGGCATCATAAAGTGAGGCAAATAAAAAGCCCAAATTTTATAACCACTTCAAACAACCATGAAGAAATACATTGCAGATCTATTGGAGGTGGATGACAAGGGTGTAAAGTCTCTACCTCAAAGGGCTGCAAACTCATCATAGTGTGTTCTCTTTAAACAGTGAGAAATGCTTATCCTGAGGATTATTTCAGCTAAATGACTAACCAACTAACAAAACCAACAAACGAAGAAAGAAAAACAAACAAGCAAACAAACAAACACACAAACAATAATTACATGACGAGGCAGTTTCAAAAGTGGATGTTTTTTATTTCAAGCAAAACTATCTTAGTGGATTTGAATCTGAAAACACTGCTTTGATCCTGCCATCCCACACTCCACGCTGATAAAAACATAAAGTGCCAGTACTGCAGTCAACAATTGCCATGCAGTATCCCATCATGTAGAGAGCTATTCTTTTGTATACTTTTTTCTGTCACGCTCCTGAAATGGGCCTAGACTGCTCAGCCATCCCTGTCCATTACTCGTCCTCTCATATAGGTAATATATTTCTCTACCTCCCTGTTCATTGATAGTTATGGGATAGCTGCATCCCCTCATCCTTTAAAAGTCTCCCACATCCCTTCAGGAGTGTACCTGCTATTCCCACATGCTTTACTGGCCTCTTGATGAGTAGGTCCCTCGAAAGATTGGGATATATTGAATATCTTTTTCATCTTGAGGAAGCCTACACTCACTCTTAATGTCACAACCTAAATTTGCTTTTTTTCATCTAGGTCTCTACACTTCTTCATGATATCAAAGTGTAAAGCATAACATTTCTGCACTTTGTCTCCTTTGTGTTTGGTAGATATTAAAAACAATTAACAAAAGTAATTTGAAGTTTCAGTACAACCAAGCTGGATCAGTATTTCCTGCCTATTGGCTCACTTAATGGGGAAAAAAAGAAAAGGCTGAGGGTTGTGCATTAACTTGTGTTCTGTTACTCCTCTCCTTCCAACCTATAAAATGCCATTGTCTTAAGTGACAAGAGTTTAGATATGATGTGTTCAGAGTGTTCTGATTCCTCTTTTTGGCTTGCCTTTTTTTTTTAATTAGAAAATCAAAATGGAAAATTGAAAAATCCATCATACTGGTAACACCCAGAAAGAGTAATCAGATCATTTGTGCACTCTGCATTTTGTCAAAGCAATTTAACAAGCAGTTAATGTCCAGAACAACTGGCTAAACCATAAGCATGTTTTGAGTCATTTGCTGATCTGAGCAATCACTCTGAAGACTACAAAGGTGTTTCATCAAAATGGGCAGGATGGCTATATAAGCTATAATAACTACCAATTACTACTTATAAGATGCTTTGGTACCAGCTACCTCAGAGTAGCAGCTGAGTTCTGGCTCAAAGTTCAGAAGTCACTGGGAACAGCATCAGGTTTTCTCTGCTCTTCACACTTACACTGAAGAACTGATGGGATCAGTGGAGCTCAGACTTGACACTGTGACTTTTGCAACACTTCTCAACAACACTTAGACTGGAAATTTGCACAAAGGTCAAACCCATATTCTTGTGCTGGGAAGATGGCAGCAGACCCCCTCATTATAACACAGACTTCTATAGGCTTTCCTGCTGTTCAGTTAGTTTCTGAGTAAGTTTTTCTGTTTGCTTTTATGAAAGAGCCTTTTGCCCCTATCCCTAACCCCAAGTTCCATTGTCACTACTGCAATCCTTCTGTGTAAGGATTTGGATCCTCCAAGTTAGTTTTTTGATCTTCTAAGTAAGGATCCAAGTTAGTTTGGATCCTTCAAGTTGTGAATGAGGTGATTCCTTCAGCAGTTGTGCATTCCCTGTCTTTGTCCATTCAGCTCCCATTGGTATCAGTGGGAGGTCTTCCAGCACATATTTATGAACTCTAAGTCAAGTCCTCCCACTTAGTGGCTAATTAACTATTCAAAACAATTGTCTTACAGGATGAGAGAACTTCCCAGCCCAGAGGTAAAATTTCTGAAAGAATCTGAAGATAATTTTCTTGACTGCTTCTGTTATTTCACCGTGACAATGTTGTTCTTGCTTTGTCTCAGGGCACAAAATAAGGAGTTCAAATGTTTTTTCACCATGTGATAACCCAAGCAGTACTTCTGGAAAGACTCCAGATCTGGACATACTATATGTTATCTTTATAGAGCGCTCTAGTGTAGAAAGTGCAAAAAATAATTTGTAAAATGTAGTTTTAAGCCCATGAGAGCAGCTCACACAATGCTTCTCACTACTAAACAATACACGTGTGGCTTTCCTACACTGACAGATGCATAAATGCAAGGGTACAGCCCATTCAAGTGAACATTATAAAGGATGGTAGAGTTGAAAAGTGATAGGCCAGAATGCTGAAATCTATCCACATGCTACATCTAGCAGAGAGTGTAACTGTTCCAGTAAACTTCTCCAGAAAAAGTAACTTTTCCTTTTTCCAGGAAAAGTAAACTTTTCCAGAAATATGTTGGAGACTCCATCTCAAGGGTGAGCTTGAGGATAGTTCAAGTACCGTGGTATTTTTGTAGCCACCAAAAATGGATATCACGGCTGACAGCAGACATATCTAATGACTACCTCATCAATTAGAAACAACAGTGATTTCAGGAGCATCAGCAATAGCAAAAATAGCAATCAAAAAAGTGTCCACGTGCCACAAGCACAAGTTACAGTGCAGCTCACTTCCTCATGTCTGGAGCACCTCCTGACTTTCTAACCCATCATGCATTTGGAACATAGAAAAGGTTATCCTGGGCAGCAAATCAGACAGATCTAAATTAGGCAGATACGGCAGTTGAGCTCCATGACCTTGCACAACTGCAAGTTATCATGCAAAGAGATGTATGCAATATGCAGGACACTGTAGTTCTTCAATATAACGTAAACTAATTGATTTCTGTCCATGTGATAATGAGGCATTAATCAGAGTTTATCAATGCATGGTAAATTTCAGTTTCAGAAAAAAACCCAATATTTGGTTTTAAAAAGTTGAATGTTTAAAATTTCCAAATCTAGCTTTTCATGCCACCAATCCAGCTAGATATGAACACCTAATTAATTAAACAGCTTTAACAATCACCAAAAAATAGCTGCTATAAGACATGTGACCTTCTCCCTGAAATAAATCAACATCTTAATCTAGTCTGTCTCAGATATGCATGTGAAAATACTGGCTTAAACTGGGATTCATTGGTTTCCTGACAGTCTTGGTGTACAGACTGAGATTTTGACAGATGCAGAATTGCCTTGATTTTTCTGACCACTGTCAGAGCATATTGGTGGGACATTGAGAAGAATCTTGTGTGAATGAGTGGAGGTTTCTGTCCCTGAGACTCTGTGGTCAAAACCTGACGTCAGTTACATTCTCTTTAAAAATGTAGTTTCTTTCTCTGTGAAACATCAAAAAGCCAAAAGCACAGGGAACTTTAACTTTCCCAAGTCATAGCCACACTCCAAAGGAGAGCATTAGTACTGACAGTGTTTCTTTGAATTTTTTTTGTTTTCTTTTGCTCTATCTAAGGGTAGGAAAGCAAACGAACATTGAAGGGGCTTTTTTTGATTTAAGTTTGGTGGTGGTCACGATAATAATAATAATAATAATAATAATAACAACAATAATAACAATAATAACCTACGAAACCCATTCCTATTTGTCACCATGTTATTTTTTTCCAGTAAAAGTAAAAATTTTCCTAATATAAGCATCTCCACTGCATGTGGCAGAGATATTGTAATATTCTGCTGCCCTCTAGCCCAGGGATTTACCTGTTGCAGCCTATGAAGTCTGGAATGATTTAGGCTTCTTGCCTTTGTATGTCCATGCTGCTGAGCTGTTATTTTTAGATTCAGAATTCTACCTGAGCAAAGTTCATTTCCAAAATGAAATCACATCATGTGTCTACTCACAGTCTCTGGTATAAAGAACTTTTAAAACAAAATACGTCAACCTGTTCTTAGAGAAGGATACAAGCACTTGCCAGTAAAAGAAGCATCAGTGTTATTTGCCTCATTGATAGCATATTCATGTACAATGATTTTGGGTTTATTTAGCACTTTTATTATCACACTAGCACATATTTTATTTTGTGTAATGGATGAAAATCATTAATTGTATCACTTGTTCAATTTTCAAGGCAAATCACTCGTGAAATCTATTGGGTTAGCTATAGGCAAATAAAGCATTAGGATTCCATTAGAGGGTATTGAGAAGGTATTTAATAGCTAGCATTATACTTCTTTTGAAGGAATCTAAATAATTCTAATATTTTACATAGGCCCATAAAATTATTAGGAATTTATGAAGCATTCTGGTTGGTTCTCTATGCTGTTAAGTGTTAGATTTTTTGCTAACTGCTTTAGCATTTCACATTTCAATAACTCATATATGAATGAAGCTAAATTTGAATACATCAGAAGTGTATGACAATTGCTGCTTGTGAACTGCTGTTTCTCAGTCGTGAAGACATTCCTGGGGCTGTAGAATCACAGAGTATCCTGATTGGAAGGGACTCACAGGGATCATTGAGTTCAAATGTTTACACAGGGCAAGCTTAATATTACACCATGAATTTAAGAGCATTGTCCAAACACTTCTTGAACACTTGCCTCTCTACTTTATATTGTCTTTTGTTTACTAAGAGTCATGTTCCCAACATACAGTGACATTCATTTGGCTCCCTTTTCTGATGAGCAGCTGTATGTGGAACACTACTCCAGAGCAAATTTTTCATAATTACTATTAATGTCATTTTATTTTTATCAAAGATCCTGTAAGGGTTAAAAGTTAAATCAGCTCTTCAATTCAGCACAAGTTATCTGCCAGCATTGGAAGACAGTGATTCTATGTTTTTCATGTGCACTTCTGCTCTGGCCTACAGTCATATGGTTTATAATGCAAAACTGAAGGATCTCTCTGGAAGTGCTAGAGTGGGTATCTTTTTGAATGAGAAATTACCTCCATGGGGCATCCATTGTGAGAAAAAGAGTGGACTGTGAATTAGAGAATCAGAGGATCTTTAAGGTTGGAAAAGACCTCTAAGATCATCAAGTCCAATTGTTAACTTAACACTGCTGGGTCCACTGCTAAATCATGTCCCCAAGTGCCACATCTGCATGTTTTTGGACACTTCCAGGGCCAGCGATTCCACCACTTCCATGGGCAGCCTGTTCCATTGCTTGATAACCTCTACAGTGAGGAAATTTTTCCTAATATCCAATCTAAACCTGCCCTAGTGCAACTTGAGACTAGTTCTTCTTGTCCTATCAGATGCTAATGTTTCCTTTGCTACACCAAAGCATACCAAGCTGCGGACAGTGATCTTTATATTGCCTGAAGTCCCAGGTGTGTGAACACAGGAAAGATTCTTCACAGAGATTAATAATGTGTCAATTCCCTTGTCCTGAACCATTTCCAGTTGGTAGTTACTTTCTGCCACCTAAATTCTTCATACAGCTTTACCTAGAATTTGCCCTCCTTTTGCCTTGAACTGTCCTACTGCTACCATCCACTGTGGGGTTGTTGCTGTGCTCTGTATAGGAGGAAACATTTGCAGAAGTATTTTAATCAGGAGAAATAGGGATTATTCCGTTCCAGCAGAGAACAGGTTTATTTTTAAATGTCTCCAATCCTTCATGTGATACTGATTAGTAAATTCATAAATTAGTGACTTACAGAATATTATTTAAGATTTTGTATAAAAGATACTGCAGAACTCTGGGGTTTCTTAGTTCAGAGGAGAACTAAGACATCTGTGTTGGCTGAGAGAGAGAAAAGGAAAGGCCTTCTTCACCCAAGAAGGCCAGATCAAAGAAAAAGAAATAGGACCTCTTCTTTAAATTTAGAACAAAACTTTAATTAGAAAAATATATAGAAAAATAGTAACAGTTCTTAACCACAATATATCTATATATGTCCAGAAAAGGACCAAACAAACAGGGTGAGGCAGAGCCAAAAAAGCCCCAAAGATGAAGAACTGCTCTCCCAAAAGCCACAACCCCCATGCCCTGGACAGCAGGGAGAAAAGAACAAAAGGGCCTCTACTCAGCCATCACCTCAGAATAATGAATATTCATTATATCCTTTGTTAGCTCCAAGCTCTGGAAGGAATTCCAATGAGACTCTGAAACTATAACATGGGGTTAATGATTTTTAAATCTGGAAGTTCATAAATGCAGTCTTTCAACTGTTCTTTCAGCTTGCATAGAAAGACAAACTGCTCTCTTTGTTGGTGAAAACCTGGCAAAGATACAAAGCATAAGTATGCAGCAAGTGGTTAAAAACAGTGTACATTTTGTCTGTGGTTCTCATCAGTGATAAATAAGCAACTCAGTTATACAGTACAGTAAATATATGGAAAAGAGTAAAAGATCACTTGCAGTTACTGGTGTCAGCTGATTTCCTCTGGTGTACTTATTTGAGTTCTTTCCTTAAGAATCTCTTCTCATATCTTTCAGGCAGACAACCATTTGGGCATCTTCCCTTTAAGCAAATAGCATCGAACTAGTAATGCAGAATTTATGAGCACTAAAGGGATATCACCACATTGGTGCAGACTGTCACATCCACCTTGTGTAGGAGTCATATGATGTTGTAACAATGAGGACAAATGTTGAAAGTTTCCCTTTTTATATGCTTCTGAAAACTTGGAAGGCTTGGCCAGGATTTTTTTATCTAGATGGTTCTTTCATTACAAGGAGTTGAGCTTTATTGCTGTTTCCCCTTTACATCTACTTTTGTTTCAGTTATCTGGAAGTAAAGATGCCTATTAAACTTTTTGATGAGTTGATAAAAGGGTTATATGCAGGAAGAAGATCAAGCATGTATATTTTCATTTCAAATTTCATACTGGAAATAGTCTGAACATAGATTAAATGCATGTTTACACAAATTGCTAATATAAAAACAGTATTTTCCCTATTCCATTGGTATAGGATGACCTTTATTTTCCTCTTTAATGTCAATAAAAAGGAACTGACCCATAATACAAGTGTTCTCACCACTCTTTTGGTTTATGCAAGGTCTATCCCCAATTCTGGAATAGCTCAAAATTACAAAAGCAGCTTAAGGTTCCTTCAGCCCTTCTCTCTCTTCTCTGCTTGCTGTGTGGAATCTTGCAGAAGGACAGTGTGAAATGTGTCCATTTGTCTGTTTGAGGGAATCATGTCACCAAAGTATTGTATAACAAGTCTGTGGGAAGGTAAAGTAAACTAATGAGGCTGCCAATTTGGCCTCTTGGCAGACAGGAGAGGGAAAGAGGTGCTCAGCCACATCTCACCTGCATTTACCTGTGCCATTTACAGTTACCCTACCCAGGTCTGGTTGAAACAAAGAAAAAAACATTTTCCCCTGAACATTTTACGTGCTACTATTTCTAGGTATCAAGAATGCTTTTATGGATCAATCTTTCATGGAGTTTCCGGGGGGAGGGGGTGTGTGTTTTTGTTTGTTTTGCGGGGTTTTTGTCCCTTGCCAACACAGCTGTTTGGGGCTTGGGAGCCAGAATGAGATGGCTTGTCGAAGCCCAGCTCTCACTACCTGCTCACAGAGCCAGCTGTCTAAAGCCTAAACAAAGGGATAGCTAATAGCTTTGCATTCCAGTGCGATGGCTGGGGAGAGGATTGGGGGAGGTGTTTTTTGGGGGGAGAACTTTCCTCTTTCCCTGTCTTGGGACGTGGTCAGAGGGAGGTTTCCCAGTGCTCATTTTTTTGCAGGTGTGCTACACCTTTGTTCGTGTTTTTGGGTGGGTGACAGCACTAGGAGAGGAGTCCTGGCTCGCCTTCCCGACTCCACACGTCCTGTGCCATTCTGCTGGGAGGACAATCACCACTGCCTGGATTAGCTATGGACTCATCGAGGGGCTGGCACCATCGCAGGGGACTTACCCCTCCATGCTACGCTTTCAGGAAAAGATGGTGAGAGGGTGCTTGCACTGCCCACGGGAAAGGTTCCAGCCTGTCCCTGTGGCTGCCACTCCCACGGGAGCTCCAGAATGGCATCTCTTCCCATGTCTTTGCCTCCTGGAGCCCAGCAGTGTCCCTTGGTGCCTGGGGGTGAGTCCCTGCTGTTGTAAAGACACCTGCACCAAAGGGGCAGAGATAGGACCTGATTTGTTTGAAAGTTTTGGCTATGGTGTTGCTGTTTGTTCTGTTCTGGTTTTGGTTATAGATATATATACTTGTAGTAAAGAACTATTACCCTCTTTTCTACATTTTTCTGATTAAAGTCTCTTCATTTCAAAGGTTGTGGTGGCTTGAGAAGAGGGAGGCCCCCTTCCTAATCCAGAAGGATTCCTCTCTTTCCTTGATAGACATCTTGGTTTCATTTTAAACTGAGGCAGCCAACCTGTCCAGTTTTCACACTTCTGCTGTGGATGAGGATTTTTGACTGCCTATTGTGGTAGGTTTGTATGTCTGGGATTTTTTTTTCTCTTCACCAAATTCTTAAGCCACAGTAGCCTCCTTGCTTAACAGAGCTCTGTGCCTGGTGATTGGAAAGCCAGGAACTTAACTCTCCAAGTGTGAACAAAGCTGCTGGAAAAAACTAATATTTAATGTTCCTAGTTGTCTGTGAATAACAGATGTCTATTAGGAATCCTAGAACCATTTAGGTTGGAAAAACCCTTTAATTTCATTGAGTCTAACCTTTAACCTAACACTGCCACATTCCCCTCTAAACTATGTCCCTGAGCACCACACCTACAGGCCTTTTAAATACCCCCAGGGATGTCGAATCAACCACTCTCCTGGGCAGCCTGTTTCAATTCTTGGCAACCATTTCTGTGAAGAAATTTTTATTAATATCCAATTTAAACTTCTCCCTGACACTACTTGAAGTTGTTTCCCTTTGTCTTGAAGAGACCGATATCCACCTGTCTGCAATTGGCTTTCAGGTAGTTGTAGAGAGCAAGAAGTTCCCCCCCCCAGACTCCTTTTCTCCAGGCTGAACACTGAAACCACCTGGAAATGGTGGTGGGATGAAATTACTGATGAGGTTATTCAGATGAAAAGGAAACTTTTCTTTTAAATTAATAAAACTGTAAAAAACAATCCTCTAGCGCATGCTTGGGGATTAATTGTTCAGCAAAACTGGTGCAGTGAGTGCAGAAACCTGCCAGACTGTTTGTTCAACAGGGTTAAAGAATCTGAGCATTTTGATACCAGCTCTGTGTGATGAGGCCCTCACATGTGTCCAGATGTGGCTCTGATGGATCAGCAGGTAGAGTGAGGCTAGAGATGAATTGCCTTGCCAGGGTGCCCCTCTCCAGAGGGCTCTTAGGAAAAAGACCATCTGTCAGAAGGAAGGACTTCATCACTAATATATCAGCTAAACCCGTGTTTTGAATCACACTTGAAAATGAAGCAATAGCCAGAGCATTTAACGATCCGTGCTTTCCACTTTACAAAGGGCTTTGCAAAGCAGAGGGATGCTGAAATAGCACAACATGAAAAAATTAGCTCTAGCTGTCCTAATTGCATTCCCATACAGAGCTATATCTAGTAACAATACAGACTGGAAGTCTTACATTCCCTGATAATTGCACTGACTGCTACCTCAGAAAAGACAGGTCATGCCTTTTAGATAATATAGATGGATTTTTTTTTTGGAAGTCCAGGTGTAACTTGGCTGTCTTCTTGCTTTAACTCTTTTCTTTTCTTTTCTTTTCTTTTCTTTTCTTTTCTTTTCTTTTCTTTTCTTTTCTTTTCTTTTCTTTTCTTTCTCCCTAACATAGAAACACCAGCAAGGAGTCCTGTCCTGTCCACACAGCCAGGGACAAGGTGGCATACTCGCCCTCCCCATGGCAAGGAAAGGATCCACAGTCACATCATGTGTTTGGTTCAGCTGCTGGCACTGCTGGATTATTAAAAGAAACCATTAAGAGAGTTAAAAACAGCCCTTTTCAGGGGAAAAGCAAGAAAACAGAAACATTTGAATAAGTATCTTTTGCCTTGTTACACTCTGACAAGTTTAATAGAGCCAAAACTGGCACCTCAGCCCCACTAGTGGGGTAGGAGAGAGAATTGCAAGAGTAAAAGTGAGAAAAATCATGGGTTGGGGTAAAGACAGTTTAGTAGGGAAAGCAAAAGCCTTGCACACAAGCAAAGCAAAAAATGGAATTCATTCACCGCTTCCCATGTGGCAAGTGTTGAACCATCCCCAGGAAAGCAGGGTTCATCACAGGCAATGGTAACGTGAGAAGATCAATGTCATCACTCCAAATGTCCCCTCCTTTCTCCTTCTTGCCCTGTTTTCATATGTTAAGCGATGCCTTGGGTCAGCTGGGTTAGCTGTCCCAGCTGTGCCCCCTTTCCTACTCTTTATGTACCCCCATCCTCCTCACTGCAGGATCAGTATGAGAAGCAGAAAAGGCCCCCCATGCTGTGTAACCCCTGCTCAGCAATCACAAAAAATCTCTATATTTTCAACACAATTTTCAGCCCAAATCCAAAAAAGTAGCCCCATACAAGGTACTCTGAAGAAAATTAACTTAATCCCAGGCAAAACCAGCACAATGGGTGATGCTCTATGAGAAATTCAGCACTTTGGGAAAAGGGATGTTAAGCCACTTTTGTGGGCACCATCTCACTGTTACAATCTGCTTAAACATTGCAGAAAGAACTTCAGATTTGAGTATTTTCCCTGAGCAAAACTAAAACTCACACAAGTTATCTGTTGATACCAAAACCTGCTTTTATTAATTGCTAAGAGACATCAAGAGAAGAAACAAGAAAAGGTTGGGAAAAGCTAAGATTACATTTAGAAGCAAAGAAAAGTTACCACCAAAACCACTTTTTGCCAAGTTGGTGTGTGGGGAGAGAGAAGCAGCTTCTGCCTTTTTTTTCCCTTTGTCTCTGCTGCTTTTTTGATGTTATCTCTTCTGGCAGCAGGGGGGTTTAGCACCTTTAATTATCTTCAGTGCAGCCAGGGTGTGGGTTTTGTAGCTCACAGAGTTGCATTCGCCGACCATGCAGGGTCCTGATCTACCTTTGTCCTTCAAAAGTACGGTAAGAGTAGAAGGGTAAGATATAACTAATCCATGTGGCATGGTAGGTTTCAGTTCTCTCCAGGCTGGGAGAGTTTCAGTCTCTGGTGGCAGGTAGGCAGCAGATAGTGGCACAGAAGAAAAGGCTGAGGGGAAGGTAGAGAGTGATTTTTGGTTACAGTAACCAGTTCTCTCTCTCTGTTCTCACTCCCCGATTTTCCAAAGTTTTACTTCAACTTTTTATAGTGTTCAGAGGAGGTTTGTATGTGGGTTTTGGCAGATAGCCCTATTTAGATGTTTTGAAGAGATTACAATAGCAGGATCTTTTGGCAGGAAGACTCCAGAAGGAAGCTCTTGTGAGAACTTCTGGCAGAAAAACTGATAGAGAATTTTTTGGTAGAAAGTTTTGACTTGCAGAAACAATAAAGAAAACATTATTTATTGTGTTTCTGTATTATCTGTGCCACACTGGGCCAGGCTGGGGACTGGAGAGTCTGTGAGGCTCTCTGAGATGCCAGTTTTCCACAGTGCTGAATGTTGTGACTGCTGCCTTTACTGTCCTGCCATGCTTATGAAATCCACCTGGCAGGGCTGTCCTTAGGAAGGGCACCAGAACAGGGAAAGAGAGGCGGGGAGAAGTTTTTCTCAAGAAATGGACCAGAAACTCTTCAGAGCATCTCTTTTCCAGGCCCTGAGACACTTGGTGTACCAAGGGAAGATGCACTCTGGCCCAATGGATGAGGCCCTGCAGGGCTCCCAATTAGGGCCCTTTGACCTGCCCATCCTCCAGACACCACTCCAGGAGCTGGGTGCCTCCCATCAGTCTCCTGACATATCCCTTAGCCCCAGTCAATGTCTCATATACCTTAGTGTGTCTTTGCATGGCATGTTTCCTTCCCAATGGCAAGGGCTGAATTTCAATCAAATGTTCCTGGGCCATCTGGACCTAAACAAACTTTTTTCTAGGGGTCACGTTGCTTTGCAGTCCAGGAATGTGATTGATTTTCTGTGTGGGAGCTGAGGACATGAGTTGACCTCATTTGTAAATGAACTCCAACTTGCTCTAGGAGAGCCTGCTTGAGCAGGAGACTTACACCAGATTTCCACAGATTCCTCACAATCTCAGCTGTTTTGTGAGATTCTGTTTATTGGTTTGACTCCTGAAGTCTCTGAACTCAGTCCTGATGCTCGCTGGAAAGGATTCTGGGGCAAGGAATGATCCCAAACTCAATCCACTTCCAGGATTCATCCCCAAGCAATGGCTTCTCACTCCAGAATATCCTATGGCAACACTTCAGCCACTGAACATGAATCAGCACCTGCAGTGACAGTCATATAGCTCTGAGAAAACTATAAAAGCAGGAGGAGGCAGAGTTTTGTTCCCCTTTCATTGGGGAAAACAATTGGCAAGGAATGCCTTATAGAAGAAAGAGCTTGTGCTGGCATTGGCAACAGGCTGGCTCTGGTGCCTGATCCCTGTGGCAATGCTCACAGTTGCCCTTATCACAGGCTGCCACACAACAGCATTAGGGAAGACCCCTTAGTGAGCCTTTCCACATGNGCGTGGAGCCCTGTGGAGCTGTGGCACGTGAAAGGGGGGCAGGAATTCACCCAACCCTTAGAGAGGGGAGATTTTCTTGACCCACAGAGATTTGTTTGTCTGCTAGTGCCTCAGGGGAAATGAAACCATGTATGTCCAACTCAGTTGGTCAAGTATCCCTTAAGGCGACCCTTCACTGAACAGATTCACAAGATCGGGGGTAATTCAGTTGCCCTTATCACAGGCTGCCACACAACAGCATTAGGGAAGACCCCTTAGTGAGCCTTTCCACATGTTATTCTGCCACCAGCAAACACTCAGCACCTCATAAAGGACTCACTCTAACAGTTTACAGAATAATCTTTACAAATACAACTTGTGACAAGTTAATAAGGTTCATGGTCATCAGTGATAGGGTCTGGCTGCAAAAAACATATTTAAAGCAATCTAATAACACTATAAAGCAAACACGAGCACAGACTAATACAAAACAATATACCAAGATATTATGGAGCAAAATGCAAGATCTAGTCTTTAAAATCAACAGTGCTCATAGTAAGTATCTTTCCCAATCATTGTCCCTTTTTGCGGGAGGGGAGACAGGTTCAATCCATCAGCACATCTCAGCAGTTTCAGTGGAAATCTTTCTCCAACTTTTCTCCATTTCTAACTTACTTTTATACTATTTCTTTAAGTTTAGGTGGAGCTGAGTGAATCTAGTCATAAGTACTTAATTGGGTAGTTGTCCTTGGTGTCTGCCTTCCTTCGTGGACAGATATGGCCCAGTCTTTGAACTACAAAGTGTCCCCATGGTGCCCTTCCTGTAGGACATTTGTGAAGGAAGGCTGTAGTGCCTTCATGTCACTCCCCTCTCAGGTGCATCCCCCATAACAGGTGCTTATTGGTGTTTGGGGGAACTTTCATAGGGCACCATGACTCTCTTCCAGCTGGGAAATAGCAAGTGGGTCTCCTTTGTAATTCTCATTGTCCTTTAACTTTTAACCCTATATTATTCCACAAGTTGCCATGGAGTTCTTTCCAAACCTTGCTCAGCACCATTCCTCACTGGCCCTTGTCAGCAAGTTGGGCTAACTGAAAGCAGTGTTGAGAGAAGGGAAAGATGGGCAGTAGAGCCTGGTATGCACCTGGACTTCTTCACTTTCTGGACCTTCATGCTTTTTTTCACTTACCTTCTTTTCCTCTCTTCCTCCCTTCCTCCCTCCCACCTCTGTCCCTGGCTGACCTCTCCTCTCTTCTTTTTCTTTGCTTTTCATTTTCCTTCAGGGAACCTGCAAACCTTTCCACCCAACAGTGGGCTTAGACAGGTAAAGCCAGCATCAACTGCAATCAGCACTTGGTTTAACCCACTTTCCTCAGAAAGGCTCTTTAGTTCTCCCATGTATGCCAGGGAGTCTCCTGTAGTCTCTGGGATGCACAGAGTTAAAGCAACAGCTACCTAAACCCGAAATGTCAGAGTCGGCCCCACTCAGCCATTCACTCTAAACCTCAAACAACCACAAGAGGTGAGGTTGGTCAGCCTGCAGAAGAGAATGTTCCAGCATGACCTTACTGTGGCCTTTTAATTCTTAATGGGGGCTTAGAAGAAAGGTGTATAGAAGCTTTTTTTCAGAGCCTGCAGTGACAGGACAAAGAAGAATGGTTTTAAACTAAGAGATTAGATTTAGATTGGGGTTTTTTTATGATGAGGGTGGTGAGACTCCGGCACAGGTTGCCCAGAGAAGTTGTGGATGCCCCATTCCTGGAAGTGTACAAGGCCAGGTTGGATGGGGCTTTGAACAACCTGGTTTAGTGGAAGGTATCCTGCTCATAGCAGGGGGTTTGGGCTAGGTGACCTTTAAAGATCCATTCTGACCCAAACCATTCCATAATTCTATGGTTCTATAACTCCAGCTGAGGGGTAGTACACAAAGTGTGAGCAATAACTAAACAACTGCTATATACAGTGCTCTGCAAGAATTTTTGTCTCTTATTTTGGTCTGTGGCTCCCATTGTTGGTTTTTTTTTTTTAACTTGCTGACTGGAACACCTTTTGATATACTGAATTCATGATTTACTGTCACAGTATATATACCCCAGGCCACACATATCCTAACTGTTTCTTGCTCTTAAAATGCCAGGATTCTTAACCCACAAATGAAGGTAAAACTCTAAATCATAGTTTCTTTCAACATTTAGGGCTTTGCTTATCTTAAAAAGAAAAAAAAGTGTTTGGGGAAAATAGCATTTTAAATGTATTGTTCAAAGAAAAGATTTCTTAATATGCCAAGAATAAATGGGGATTTTGTTATGTGTAAGCTCTTTTCAGATTGTTGTAAAGGTATTAGATTTTTCACAATTGTAACAAGGAAAAAAATAAGTTGCATTAAGTGCAAAGCTCTGACACTGAAAAAGGCATTGGAAGGAGCTTTATGAGTCAGTGCTATTCAGACACAATTCCCTGTCTTTTATTCAAAGATCCATGTGACCAAATAAGGGTTTTGTGGGTTTTACTGGGGAGAAGGTAGAAGAAGGAGGGGTAAGGAATGGATTGGATGGCCTCACTCAAATCACTATTTTTTTCTTGAGAAGAAAAAATATAATCTAATTATTCCAAAATAGAATATTATGATCTTTCAATAATATCTTTATAGCAGGCACTACTATTTTAATAAATATATTTTGGGACTGTCTGTGGCTTTCTTAGTATTTTTCTTTGTCGCTTATCTACATTTAGTTGCCAGCTGCACTGGAAGAGTTTATCAAAATCTATACTGTAAGGAAATTATTCAAAGAACTAACGAAGATGGAAAAGCAGTAAATGAGACTTCAGCCAAATATAATTGCCTCTTCCATCCTGTCATCACATGAACAATGAATTACAGGCCATAAGCCATGGAAACCTTTCTGTATAGAGCCAGTGCACGCTTAAGGACCCATATGCATCTCTGCTCTAAGAGGGAATGACGTCAGTGGGACACATTTTAACTAACAGCTGGGGTGAGTGTGTGCTGGGCTCTTTGCTGTCCTGTGCCTGTATTTCAAGGATCTTTTGTGGTGGCGTGGTGGCTACAGCATACCCTGAACTGAGTGCTGCTTTCGGCAGGCTAGGCATAACTGGGCACTCTGTTTCCACTTCAGTCATTCTCTCCAAATCCTATAGCTTTGGTGCAAAGATCACCATGTTTCTAATAAACCAGAAATTCAATACCTAAATTACTGGCAAAGCCTGGTGAAAAATGACAGACTGTTGATATTCTTGCATTCATTAGTTGAGAAGTGAGCAAAGAGTAATTAAAACTATTATCTACATTGTGATTAGTTTTAAAGATACATTTTTTTTAAAAGGTAAGAATTTTGTCCTTGAAGTTTACTCATGCAGGAGTGGTAGTGTGCTCTAGGGCATGCAAAATAACTTCTATAATTCTGAAATAAACTGCAAACCATGTCCTTCATGCTACTCCTTCAGACCTTGAAATATGTTTCCCATAGCAAAACGTAAAATTTATCAAATCGAGTATGAGTAATAGTTCTGAATTGTCAGAGGCATCACTTTTTATCTGCCAAATCCTGGGTGATGGTAGTTTAATGAAAATGTTAGCAAGAATATGCCTCCATCTTTATTTTTAATAACTACCTATAAATCAATTAAGAGGATAAAAGAGATTTGAGTGTTCCTTGAAATGATAAATTGTCCCAACATCTTGCCTTATCTTACAAATTGCTTAACAGACGAGCACTTCATAAACAGATATTAAACCTAAAGATTAACCATTAGAGGGCAATCTTTTCTGCTCTGAGAAACTCAGTTTGCTTTTCTAGCATATTTTGAGAACTTGACTAACAGCTCATAAAAATAACACCCCTGGAGAACTATCAAGGTTGATGATCCATAGCCATTTTCTTGAGGTGCTTAGTGTCTTTGCTGAACTGCAGACTAATTTGTATATGAATATAAAAATAAATATATAAACATAAATATAATATAACTGTGGCTATAAATATGAAATATAAATAAGAAATATAAATATGACTATTCCTCATAAAGTTTGAACTGAAGAGGGGCAAGCTCTGCTTGCCATAAACTGCACTTTATGGTACAGTACTTTAGCCCAGAAGTGACTACTGCAAGTGGCAAATGAGCTCCTTCCTACACACAGATGATGTGTCACACCATGTGCATTACATAAAGATTGAAAATTGTTGTAGAAAAGCTTGCTAATTATTGTGACCCAGTGACTTACCTTTCTTGACCATCAGCCTAAATTCTAGTCACTAATCCTTGTGACTAAAAGAGTGCAACAAAATGTGCAATGTTTTACCAGTAACTAATTTTTAAACTTCAAAGGCTGCAGTGCAAAGCAGAATTGTTAAATATTATGCATATTGCAAAATGCTGAAGGGGGTTGAAAAGGAAATATTCTTAAATTGTTGTTGCTTAAAAGGCACGCATGTTGTGGTTAATAGAGCCCAGATGCTGACTGGTTTTGAAAAGCTGAACAAGCTAAACCAAAATAGTGTTTTCCTGTCTGTCAGCCTGAAATGTGAGTTCTTTTAAAAGGATATTTTTGCTGTATCAACATAGCATTAAAGCACTTTACAAATTGTAGAACAGTAACTTTCTCTGATGACATTTTTATAATATGACTTTGAAATGTATTTACATCTAAATATTCATAAGGAAAGTCTTGGACTTGTCCTGTGGTCTGGTGGGCAGTGCCAAATTAAAATCAGAATTCTGCATGGTTCACACTGAAAAACATGACCACTGAAGAAGCATATCCTCAGGCAGTCCTGTTTTCAACTCTCTGGGAGATGGTAGAGAAGAAAAGAGGTAGTAGGTAGGCAGCCTAACCTTGAATGCACCATCAGTAGGAATCCAAATGCTCCTCCAAAGGCATAAAGAAAATGACCAAGCCTTCCAGGTCATTTCATATTTCCCTGTGGGGATATTACTGGATTTCTGTTGGACTAGCTCATCTTTATGGGCTGCTGAAATCGAGCACCTTCTCCTCTGTCAATTTTTTGTTGTAAGGAGGTTTTTTAGCCACAAAGAAATGCAGTTCTCATCCTGGTCACCAGGGAACCTCTTCTGATAGAGGATATGGGAAAGAAAGAACGAATATTAACGGAGGGAGGGGGTGGCTGGGGAGAAGACTAACATTGTACTGAAATGTAACAGGAAAAGACAACTCTGTATGCAATAAAAAAGAGAGATTTGATGGGATATTTAATGGGAAAATTGCCCCAGAATTAGTGGAAGTGCTTGTTTTGGCTGTGGTTTTACTGATTGTGGGGAACCCTGCTGACAGTAACTGCAAAAGCAAGTAAGGTCTTGTGGCCTGGAAAAAATTGCTGAATTAGAGACATGACTATCAGTCCAAGGAAATTTGATCATAAGCTACCTATATCCTGGGAAAAAGATGTAGTTCATATGGTATGGGAGGAGAAATGAGTGGAAAAGTGTGTCTGCTTGTGATTCAACTTCAAAAAGGAAGAGACAATTGTTGAGGGAGGTGATTCTGCTCCTCCATTCCACCCTCATGAAACTGCACCTGGAGTCCTGCATACTGCTCTGGGGCCCCAATATAGGAAGGATGTGGACCTCTGGAGAGAGCCCAGAAGTGAGCCACAAAGATGATCTGAGAGCTGGAGCGCCTCCACTATGAACACAGGCTGAGAGAGTTGGGGTCATTCAATTTGGAGACAAGAAGGCTTTGGGAAGACCTCCGAGAAGACTTACAGCTTACAGCCAGAAAAGGACCTTTTAGAAGGGCGTGTAGCGACAGGACAAGGGGGAATGGCTTCAAACTGAAAGAGAGCAGATCTAGATTAGAAATTAGGAAGAAATTCTCTATTGTGAGGGTACTGAGGCACTGAACAGGTTGCTCAAAAAAGTAGTGGATGCTCCATCCCTGACAGTGTTCAAGGCCAGATTGGATGGGGCTGAGCAATCTGATCTAGTGGAAAGTATCCCTGTCCATGGCAGAGGGGTTGGAACTGGATGATCTTTAACCTCCCTTCCAACCCAAACCATTTATGATTCTATGATCTGGTTCTCTATTAATTGAAGAAAGAACACCACAGAGAACCCGTTCACTCTTGAAATAGGAGAAACTGCATCAGGCATATCTATCACATTTAGTAGAACTGACCTTGTTTTGGGGAAGAGTTGGATGAAACATTTCTCTTTATAGACTGTATGACCTAGGCAATGGGGCAAGATGATGATGTTAAAAGTCACAGTGTCCTATTTCATCTGTGAAATGGTTTTAACAAGTGTCATTGGTGAAATCATAGTAACATTACATCCAATTTCCCAAGCTCCTGTGCTATAGACTTTCCTGCTGCGGGCAAGAGAGGACTTGAGCTCAAGTTGCAGTATGAAAACTTCGCCCTTTTGAATTTAGTGAGAACTTTACCATTGCCTTCAGAGGGACTGGGATTTCACTACGCCATGTGTGTACCCTCTGTGACGTGGGAAGCTACAAATTCCTTTGTTGAGCATCCATCTTCTTCTAACAGCTCTTGCTCATTAGGAAGTTTGGTCCTGGTTCTGAAAAAGATCCTGTTGACTCTACTTGAACCCAGGGCACAGTTCAAAGTAGAGTGACTTTGGGAGTTGCTGCTGGTTTCATGAGCTCCAGCTGCTGTTCCTTGCTGTCATGGGCTGACACAGCTTGTGAAGCTGGGCCACCAACTAAACCAGGAAATTAAACCTATAAAAATAATCCTGTGAAAGCTCTTGCATCATTGACCCACCATCAAAGTTTTGAGATATGGCTAAAGCTGTGCCAGTTTCTTAGCATCAACTAGATTTGAGCCAGCAAACCAAGGTTTCTCTTGCTAAGGTGAATGAAAATAACTGCAACAAACAAGGGGAGCCTCTTACTGAGATAAAGGAAACATTCCCTCTCCACTGCCATTTACTTTGACTTTAAGCTCAAATAAAGGAACAGAGAAACTCTGCCTGTTGGAGGCTTTTCTGTGTGCAGCAATCTTGCCTCCTATTTAACTTTGTAAAAGTCTCTGCCATGGAGTTAATTCTACATGTATGAATTAGAAGTAAAGCTGACAAACAGGAGATAGGTTTGGTCTTGAATCCTAAGCATTAATGGTGAAAAGAATTCAAAAAAAGCTACTTTTCCAGAGGGTAATGGTCAACAGCTTAAAGTCCCAGTGGACAAGGGGTCTGTATTGGGACAAGTGTTATTTAATATCTTCATTAATGACAGAAATGAAGGGATTAAATGCACCCTCAGCAGGTTTGAAGATGACACCATTCTGAGTGGTGAGGTTGACACTTCTGAAAGACAGGACAATCTAGAGGATCCTAGACAAGCTCAAGAGGTGGGCCCATAAGAAACTCAGGAGGTTGAACAACAGCAAGTGTTGGTGCTGCACCTGGGTCAGGGCAACTCCCAGTATCAAACCAGGCTGGGGATGAACAGATTGAGATCATCCCAGCTGAGAAGGACTTGGAGGTGCTGGTGGATGAGAGGCTGGACATGCTCTGGTCATGTGTGTTAGCACCCAGAAACCCCCATGTGCTGGGCTGCATCCAAAGCAGTGTGGGCAGCAGGGCAGGGGGGGATTCTGCCCCTCTGCTCAGGTGAGACCTCACCTGTAGTGCTGCCTCCAGTCTGGGTCCCAGAACAGGAAAGACATGGACCTGTTGGAGCAAGTCCAGAGGAGGCCACCAAAATAATTAAAGAGACAAAGCACGCCTGCTATGAGGAACAGCTGAGAGAGCTGGGATTGTTCAGCCTGGAGAAGAGAAGGTTGAAGGATTAAGGGTGACTGTCCTGGTTCCGGTCAGGACAAAGTTCATTTCTGCAGTAGCTAGAAGGGGACATGGCCAAGACCTGGAGTTTATTCTGTATGACCTCACATCATTGTTGGGGAGTGGAAGGGAATGTCTTCCAAGGAAAAGAGGTTTCTTCCAGTCAAGTAAGTGAGCTGGGGGAGAAGCAGGATAGCCCTGGTTCAGAGGCAGAGGGAGAGGTGGGGGTAGCATGGCAGAGGGAGTAGTTTGGTACTGCCTATTGTTGAGGGTTTTTACGTGAGCAATAACGTTTCTTTTCTTATACCCTCTGTCATTACTAATGTTGCTGTTCCTGTTGGTTTTCTTATCTCATTGCTGTCCCTAGTAAATTCTTCTTACCTCAAGAACCCATGAACTTTACCTTTTGTGCCTCAAATTCTTTTCCCCACCCTCACTGCAGAGGGAAGAGGAAGAGGAGGAGGGGAACAAGTGAGCAGCAGTGTGGTTTGGAGACTCTTGGTGGGACCATTAAATTGAGGAGCACCCAACTTAAAAAGAACTACAACAGCCTTATTTGGCACCCAATGTGGGGCTCAAAGGGTTGAGATAGCAACAGATCTGCCCAGAGTGGGCAAATCTGGAAACAAATCTGAACTAAGCCTTTGTTCGATTAGGTATAGAACCACTGTTTGCAGTGTTGATTGGTCTGTTCATGT
>WBMV01006434.1:0-116643 GCA_013396655.1 Campylorhamphus procurvoides
TTTAAAAAAAAAACCCCAAAACAGCTCAATGTATGGAGCCTCACAAGATCCCAGTCAGAGAGCTTCTCTAAGGTGGGTGACAGAAAATAACTACATCTGCAAATGGAAATATTCCTGTTTTACAATTTTACTGAGTCAAATATGGTGACAGAAGAAATCTTCAGCAGAAGTACTGAAAGAACTCAGATCTCTAACATGCAGTTCTTTATATTTACTAATTTCTGTAAAGGCAACATTATGAAAATTCTTATGATTGTTATTGTCCTGCTTTGCTAACATAAAATACCATGACACTTGTTGCCAATAGCACCATGATAAGTTTCTTTTAGTATTTTTTATCAAGCAGAGAACAGACATCCTAGAGGAAACTGTTTGCCTTGGGAATGAAAACACTTAGCTTTGATTTAATTTGCTGCTCGCTGATCATTTCCCAGTTCTACAAATCTATAGTTGCATAGTAAGAACAGTGGCAGTATTGGGGCAGGGCACTAATTGCAGGTGGAATAAGCAGGGCATTAATTGTAGGTGGGATAATATGCAGTTAGCACTGCCCTCAGTAGGTAAGAGAGCATGTGGTGATAACTTTTTGTAGGATATGACTGAGCTCTGGGAGTAATTTGTGTGCTGCTGTGATGCTGCACTTGGGAATCAGAATATTCAGAGCAATGCATGATGTACTTGAAACAAACATGTAATTAGATGACCTGTGTCTCATTAAATATACTTGCATGGTGCACATCCATGAAACAAACCACAGCATCTTAGGGGACATGTCCTGATGGGGAAAACTATAGATACTAATTTATTTTAAAATAAATAAATAAGGTCTCCTGCATGTTGGTGAGGCTTATTTAGCTCAGCACTTCAACTGGTTGTTTGCCATGTCATGCTGATCTAGGGCTGTTCTCTTATCAATTTTAAAGCTTTTGACATCCTGCATTCAAGATCACTTTGGATTAGTAGTGATTCTTGACCCTAAACTTTTGATTAGTTGTGACATCTTTGTTCATTTGGTCCACAAGCACATACCAATGGATCATTTTTATTTAGATTAGAAAATTAACTTTTTCTCCATAATATTTAGTTTTAATTTTCATCTCCCATCCATTTCTAGCCCATGCTAGAAATATACACGTAAGCACACACGTAGCCAGTAGGACTTACAGACACACATCCACAGCAACATGATTCGATATCACTAACTGTAACAGGAGCAGAACAGTAATGCTCAGGTCCCTAAGTGGATGTGGCATTGTTTAAGCCTCAGGCACACAAATTAAAGCACCTACTAGCTGGCGTAATTTGCTTGGTCAAATATCAAGACAATTCTTCCACTAGCTCCATCTGAAGGAAAAAAAAAACCCCAAACTTCAAAACCAGCCTCTGATTTTTTCTATTCCATGTATCTTGGAACAAATTTGAACAGTGCAGAATACTTGCTGATGGTACAAACTGACACTGGAGAATAAATGAAGTGCAACACTAGCAAGTCACAGACACCATGGCAAACTTCAGCCATGAGGACTCCTCCTTCAGTGCTCAGAAAAGACCATCCTTGGGGGAAAAAAAGTGAAAAAAATTGCCCAAGTAAACGTGTTCAAAAGTTACTGATGTAAAAAATATCAGAATGCTGTAGGGCCTTTAAAAGCAGCTTTCTTATTGCAGTGCAATTAGATAAGTAACATGGCAGTTGAAATTCAATGACACTTGGTACTCAACTCCCTTAACTTGGCATTTCCTCAAGCATCTGCTGTTTCCACTACCTAGAAATTGCAGTCTTTCTAATCACAAACCCAATTTATCACAGCATCATTATTCTGGTTTCTCCTTAGTCAATTAATTTTTTGAGCTGCCAAATACAGTCCTATTGATGGCCAGAACCATTGACTGCTGTAATATATACATTTACTCATGTCTTGTACATTTGCTACTTGGCTCTGTTGCTCATTCTCTCAGCTACACACAGAGCTGGTGACTTTGGCAAATCTCCCCTGGAAGAGGTGGATGGGTTAGAATTTTAGGATCTTGTCTCCATTGGCCGTTACCTCCAATTGCTGTCGTGTCAATATTATTGGCATTTGACTTCTCAGACAAGAACAAGCATCTCTTTGTAAGGTCAGATAAGACATCTATTTTCCATCTCAGGTAAAGGCTGGGAGGACATTCCAGCAAGACACCAGTTTTATTATTTCTCAGACAAGAAACATATTAACATACAGTGGAGCCGAATCCTCTGTGTTTTTCTGGTTAAGTTGTAACCAAACTCAATAGTTTTCTTTGTAAACTACAAAAAGGCCAGACTTTTAAATGCATATGAACACCTGAAATAGAATCCAGTTCTACTACAGATACACAGGGTAAAAAATAATCTAGAAAAAACCTCCCTAAATGGCTGAGCAATCGTGCTGTTATGGACAGTGCCTTTTTTTGTTGTTTTCTCCCTTGTGCAAGAAAAAACCTGTCACACACAGTTGTAAGCCAAACAGAGCAGCTTTTCAACAAAAGGATGGCCTTGAGTTTGTGAAGAGGCAATCTGGAAGCTCTGAGTCAGAGGAAACACCCAGCCTGCAATTCAATATTATTCTTCAAGCTTAGAAAAGGCAACGGAAGTATTTGTGTTGTAAGGTCAGGTTTTATGAAAGTAGAGAAAATATGTTCAAAATACTAATCAATTTCTAATACAGATACAGGAAAAAAGAAACCAAATCCAATTCATGGAACACAGTTAAGAAAACGTTGCATTTCATGGAAGCAGAACATAATAAAATACAAATTCCAGCATATGATTTTTCCTCCTGTGTTACTGCTCTTACTCCTCTCATATATAAACATAAGAGTCATAATCCAGAACTCCCAAGGCTGTACAAACCCAGAGTATAATGATGGGCCAAAATTTAAGTAAATTTGATGTCATCCAGGTCAGGAAGTGCATCATTAAAATTTCACTGCACCACTTTGAAGTTCTGAGTAAAGTGCTGCTATTTACTAACCTATTCTTAAGTTATTTACCTTCTAAAAGGCAAATTGTGATGTACAGGAGCAGAGACTGCCTTCTTTTTCTCCTCTTTATGTAGAGATCAGCACAATGTACCCCTCACTTTTCCAAACTGGCTGTTTGGAAGTTCTGCTAAAATAATAGTACATTTTTAATATTAAAACACACTATATAATTACAATTGTAACTCTTTTATTTTCTGTTTGACCTAAACAACAGTATTTAGTCCTGAAACAAGAAAAAAAATCAAGAAATCAAATATAAAACAGTATACTTCCACATTCTCATGAAATTAAAAAATACCTGAAACACATATTGGGGTCCAAATATTTGTTGTGACCAACTTGGGGTTAATTTTTTTTATTTTCTAACCTTGACTGATGGTTTATAAACATATGGTTGACAAAACATTATGGATGGAAGATGCATTGGATAAATTAATCAATATTTAATCTACTTTTATTATTTTGTGTTTATCATTAAAGTAATATCTCTTTTTATGTGTGGTCAGGGAACTCTTTGATGAAAGCTTATTTGATAAACCAAGTTTTCCCAAACAAACCCCAGCTGAATTCACCTTTCTTCCCGAGAGCAGAGTTTGCTCCTTGGCATGAAATGCAAGACTGAAATGTTGATAAAGATTCCCAGGGAAATCTTCTAAACATTCTTCATAATATCATGTGTGATATAGTGACAAGCTATATGTTTCCCTGGCACTGAGATTGAAAATGGAAATGTTAAGTATAAATCTTTGTGGAAGTTTCAGTAATTTTTAATAATTTGTTCTTTTGTGGCATTCATATGTGAATGATATATTTGTCCTAGAGCAATGCGAATTCATTTCCCCACATCTATAATATCTGCAGTAAGCTAAATTAAAAATACATTTGTACTTGTACAGTTAAATGATCATATTTAATGAAATGTCGGAGATGAATCTTAGCAAATAGTCAGGAAATTATTTCAGAAAGAGCAGCATTTCATTACTGGCGGTCAGGGAAAAGCAAAGAGATTAAACAAATGGTTTACTACTCCCAGATAGCAGAGGAGGTGGGGGCAGTTCTGCCAGGGGGGTGACTGTGGATGTGGGACCTCGGCAGGGATTTGTACCTGGAAGTGAAGAAGCATCTGCACCACACTGAGCTGGTGATGAGCCAATGCCTGGTGAGGAGAAGGAGCTGGTTTTGCTGCAAACATTTTGGCAATAAAAAAGAGCTGAAAGGTGGAGTTTGGCACCCAATTTTTAAAGCCATAGAGCTACTTTGTTTCCTTGAGAATTAGGATGGTGTTAAACGCTCCCTGGGGAGTTATCAGCATCTTTCACCAACCATTTAGCTTCAAACAATTCTGTCCTCAAGGAAACATCCATGTCTTTGGCTCTCTGTTTAATCCATGGGGAGACACTCATAGCAGGGGCTCAGACCTCAGGTAGGCTGATCTGGCTTCTATGGACTTGGTTTTTATCTGTGGGAGGAGAAAACAGCAGTGAGGAACCTTGGCTTAGCTGTGTTCCATCTGGGTGTGCTGTGAATACAACACTCCACCCCTCTACCTATGTGTGTAAAATAGGAATGCTTCCTCTGCTTCTCTCCCACATTCCATCTCTTTTGATTATTTAAATCACAAGATCTTCAGGCTACAGATCATCACAGGTCATATCAGGAGGATCTGGTCTCATAAATGTCTTTGCACTACTCTAAAATGACTGCTATCAATGCATGAGACAAAATAAATCAACATCTATGTGATAGGTGGATTTTAATTTGCCAAAATCAAACAACTCAAGTATTGTTTTATTTTTATTTTTGTATTTTGCTGAATGTAGGAATTATATTTGATAGAAACTTTAGAATAGTTTTTAACTGTTAAGCTTTAAATTGCACCCAGTCTGTGGCTGTGAGGAACTGATAATGATCCTTTCCTTTGAGATGTAAGTAGCTGACGCCTCTTCTATCAGAAAAACTGGTATTCCAGNTAACTTCAGATTAATTTTCTGAAGTTTGGTAAGCAATCCTGTAGGAGGACTGAATTAATCTGAATATCAGAATTATATTCTAAAGATACAAAGATTATAGAAATGACAGAAAATATGCTGATTTTCTGGATTCTGCAGACAACAGAGATGTAGGTATGAAAACTCTTTGCTGGCAAAAATTCTGCATCAAGAGAAACATTTTCAGAGGCATGAAATAAATAAAATAGCTGAACTGCATAATTTAATTATTTACAGGTATTAATATATACACATATATGTACATGTAGAAGACAGTGCAAAAGTGATAAGGCTGCAAAGACAAGGGCAGTTTCAAGTCTCATCCATCCAAAGCTGATGGATTACTTAAGTAATTAAAGAGGTATGGAAAGCCATATGAATTCTCTGAAGAACACACTGTAGAAGAACTCAGATCATGCATACAAAACTGAATCATGGCAAAATGGTTGAGGCACCTCAGGCCTGAATGAGGAGTGTCAGTCACTTCTGTTTGCCAAGGTACTTTGAGCTGTGAGTTACCAACCTTAAGGAGAGCCAAAGGATCAGTGTAGGGATCAGCACAATTCTTATGTCTGATCTGATTCCCTTCAGGGACATACACATAGACTTGCCACATATTTTTAAAAGGGTTCTTATTTTTGCAATCATCTATTTTCTCCTTTGGATTCCCTTGTGGTGTTTTCACTGTTGTTGCTCTTCAGGGAACTGTTTTAGGCAGGCAAATGTCTAGTGGCCAGTCTTGTGAAATGCCCAAAATACCATTGGAAAGGCTGTGTGAAGGGGGAGTAAAAGACTGGAAATAGGTTCCAAACACAGCTGCAAAATTTGATCCACCATAACTTGTCACCAATCTGAGGTCTGGAGGATTTTTGTGGCAGGAAACAAGAGCAGACTGTCTACACAGGAAGGCAAATAATATTCCCTTTCTCCTTATGGTATTGAGCTGAAAACTGTAATTACAGAGTGTATTCTTCAGCAGGACTTTTTTTTCTCCTAATTTCTGCAAAATAGATATTTACCTACTAATCACTGCAATACACAATGATACTACTAAAACAGATGCTATCAGACTGTTACTTTTCAATTCCATTGACTTTTGTTTGGATAAAGATATGCTTCAAATATATTTTACACTTGCATTTTACATTTTAAACAGGGCAGAACATGCCACAGACAGTTTTACACATCAACACAACTTGAAGGTTTTTGCTCCCACGTTGTAAAATGAGATTATGAGAAAAAGAGACAAAGTACAAACTACATGCCTAAATATTTACACTTCCAGGTATAAACATGCCAGGTCAAAACAAAAATAAACATTCAAGAAAAACACATTTTCTTAAGCAGCAAGCAAGCTTTCCTGCTCACTTGTGCTTTTAATAATAATTCTCAGTGAAACAGCTGAGGTGTGCAATAAACTTTTAAGCTTCAAGTTCCTAATCTCTTAATTGTCTGCATATATTTAACCAGATATTCTGAAAAGTGTTACTGAACCGACTCCTTAATGCTGCTTGTGTTTTTCTCTTTCCCATCCTGCTCTCCAATCCCTACTATCTCTGTACTTTATTGAGTATTCACTTTCCCTTTGTTTCTTTAGACTTTCATAGAGACACCTGAAGTACAAGCAGCAGCACAGCATTCCACATCCTAAGCAGCAGGTGCTGTGAAAATCTGGGGCAGGATCCAGCCTTCCTCAAAGGATGTTATATTAGGAATACTGGAGAAAAAAATGAAGAATAGCTACTCAGGACACACAAGTTGAAACTGGAAGAGAGCAGCAGCAGCAGCAGCAGCCACAGTTGTGCCTCTGTTGAGAAAAGTGAGGTTGTGAATTGGATAAAACACAAGCAACATCTCAAGATTTCACCCCAGCTGCACTGGAACAGCAGGAACCAAAATACTTGTTAATGTTGTAATATGTTTGCTTTCAATCAGACAACAGAAGAATTCATTCTATTTGCTCAGTGTTTTGCCCTCCTGAACTCCATCCCCACAACAGCTTTGCAAGCACATCTGAGCAATTCCACAGTGGGTTTTCCATCCATGGCAAGTCATATCTGCTGGGCCTATATGCAGGAATTGTGTTTTACGGAGACTGCAATGAATGATTCTTCCCCAAATTTGATTCTGTAAAAAGCTACTTGACTGCTCCAAGTAATCTTTTTTGTTCTTCATCTTAGTTTACTCTTAAGGGTTTTTCGTTTCATCTTTTTCTGCTGTCCTAATGTGCACAAATCACTTTTAGAGATAGTGTCATGCGTATGAAGGGAGCAATTTATCAATACAGACACCTCTTTGATGAAGGATGGTTTGTCTTTACAAGGCTGGACAGCCCCAACTGAATTTCAATTTGCTATGGCATGCAAGGGATTTAGGGGATTAAGGTTGGCGAGAGGCTTTAAGCATCAACCACCTTATTATTGCTGAAGGAATATATGATTTGAAAACCTTGCTTGTCTTGATTTTTTGATTTTTTTTTCTAGTATGTGGGGTTGAGGTGGAGAGGGATGAGTGAGAAAAGCAATAGCCTACTTGATGATTTAACAGTTGTTTTCTTTTGCTTTTCGGTCATACCTGTTTATGTTTTACTGGGACAACTAGAACTTACAGGGCCAGATACAGTTGACACCAGCTAAATATCTGGTTAGTAGTATTTTGTGGCTAATAACAGATATAAAAGCTTGGAACTAAAATAAAACTGTTGGGGAAGGAGATAATGGAAAAGGCAAGAAATAGAAGTTATAAGTAATTATATAAATGAATACATGGTAAACTGCTACAAATAAATATTGTTCAGACCACAACATATTACCTGCTGCTTAATGCAAGCAATTTGATAAGGAATAATATTGCCTGATGAAAAAATACATTAAATATATCATTCACCTGTTCTTTCTTGGAATGGGAGAGTGGGAGGAAACCCAGAGGAATCTACTGGCTTAAAGCTATGTTAGTTACTTTGCACACCATGATATTAATTAATTTCTGATAAATACAAAAATACTGGGAATCAAATACTCCTTGAAGTTTAACATTAAAGCAATCATTACTATTATTTGTTAATTTTTGGTTCTTTTAAGGAACTGAACCACTACAGGACTCACTTATCTGTTATGCTAGCAAAGAGCCATTGTGGTTGGTGTCACACTGCCATGAAACCCAGAGCAAGGGAGAATTACAGTTCCTTCCCAGAGAAAAATTCCCACTTCTGCCATATATTCACTTATAAGGATCTGGTCTAGCTCCCAACGAGAGTGTTATCTCTTTTCTTCAGAAGTTTTTTGGATAGATCCATACTTGGATAGAGAGAAAGAAAAAAATTTGGATGAAGTCTTTCTTTTCTCCTTCCCTCTTCTGTCAGATCCTGGACTAAAGTCCTTCCTAGATCCTCCCTGCCTGCATCCTCAGAGCAGAACAACAGAGCAGAGAGGAGATAGATTGCTTCTATCCATCTATCTATCTATCTATCTATCTATCTATCTATCTATCTATCTATCTATCAATCTATCTATCAATCTATCTATCCATCCATCTATCTATTGCAATCAATTCTGTTTCTTGAAAGGGTTTCCTGGAGAGCAGCTCTCAGGTTGTTCTCACACTCTCCTTGATGTGCTCTAATGAATACTTGTTTTCCAAGCACTGGAAGCATTTCAGCAGGGGATAAAGCCTCCTCTGGATACTTAGAGGAATATTCTGAGTCATTCCCAGGAGAACTGAGATTTGAACTATTTTCCAGACCAAGCAGTCTATGGTGCAGAAGAGAAGCAGGAAAAAACTGTCCCAGTTCTGTGAATCTACAGCACCTTTTTCAGTGAAATTTGGTATGTTACTTGAATAAAATCTTCAGATTGAAATAGGGTGCTTCCCCATGCCCTTCCAATATTTCAAGATGTATTGAAAATATATATATTCTGGTTTTTTGTTTGGGTATTTTTTTTCTGTTTGTTTTTTTTTAGCATTGTCTATCCAAAAAACACTGAATATAGACTTCTCCATGTCCCCTTGTTGCCACAATGCTCCTTCCCTCTCTAGCATGGACCATAGCAAAGGAGAATAAAACAGATTTTATGGCTGTGCTGGATTATCTCTTTTTTAAAGTTGCTAAAATGAGTTAATAACTGTTGTTAATCTGGCATCTTCTGAGCTGTGCATAGTTGCCTCTGTGCTTTGCTAGGGATTTCGAGTGTGAATTTTTTGTTGTAGACCTCAGGGTTTTGTTGTTGGGTATTTTGGTTGGTAACCCAAGCACTGCCATCTTCACACTAAACTGTCCCCTGGTAAATCATCACCACAACATCCCATGATCAATACAACAGTTTGGGAAAAATACATACACTTACATATCTAGCAGCATAAGTGAAAGCTCTACCTTCTGTTTCAGGCCAGGCAACAGGAGACAAATGGGGAAAAAAAAAGACAACCAAGAAAAATCAGATTTTCTATAATTATATAAATTACAGCAAGAATGACTGTAATCACCTAAAATGCCTCTGGGGAGTTGGATTAGCAGAAGACAATTTCTCAGATCCACACTCCAGGGTTTAAACCTAGGGTTGATATTCGGAATTAGACTACCAAGCTAAAATAATTAACCCTTGGAATGCTAAAATATGCATGGCTAAAAGGGAGGAATATGAGACTGATGTTATTTTAAATTTCCTGTGGATCCTAATATTTGACCAGGTCAGTCAGGTCTCACACTTCAGTCCAAACTGTGAGTATATTTAAAAGAAAGAAACCTTTTCAGTCTCCCTTCTCTTGATATCCAACAAGAAAGCAACAATCACTCAAACAAGTGTACCTTAAGACCAACAACAGTTTTCCTTCAGTAATGTATGTCTGTTACTAAGTGTATAATAAAAATACAGATATATATAAAAAGATACAGAACTAAAGCTGATTTGGAAAAAAGAATATTGTAAAGGAAATTCAAAAACTAGCTAGACATGTAAGCAGGGTAAGTGGTTAGGATATGAAAGTAGATGTAAAGACAGAAATTAAAAGGAATGCCTTCTTTTGCTTTCTTTTCTTTAGATGACTGAGACATAAAAGCCTCTTTCCTGGCATATGGAGGATGTCCCTAGTATGAGAATTAAAACACTCCAAGGAAGTCAGCTCTACACCTTCTGGTTTTGAAGGTGAGATCATGGATGGGGGAGTAGAAGAGGGCAGAGTGAACAGGTGAGGGGTTACTGCTCCTCTCTGTGGATGTTTCTCTGTTCCTCTTTGTGGATTTCAGGCCAGCAAGTGCCAAGGGATTGACCTTAAGCAGAACTGTGAAGGCACAAAGTTGTATTAATACCTTCTGAATCTCCTGCTTCTCTGCACTGCATGTTTTGTGCTTTGCCTGTGGTCTCATCCCATGATTTAAATTCATTATACTGCCACAAATGCTTAAAACTTGTAGCTGCTGAATCTGCTGCTTTTTGTGAATCCTAGGCAAAATGTTACTGTCTAACAATGAAAACATCAATAATGCCCTTAATCACAGTGAGAGGTTTTTTCCATGTAGATATTGCTTTGAGAATAGAAGTTTGTATGAACAACATCAATCAGGGAGCTCACACAAATGAATAACTTACAACCCCACTGGCAGCCACTATTGAAGATTAATGCTGATAAACACTACATTCAACATAAGATGCGATTTCTGAAAATAAACCAATTTATTGGATTCCCAGACATATGTATTTTGTAGTCAACCATTGATTACTGACTCAGCTGATTCTCCTGTTCATTCATCACACATGCTTATATAAAAGCTGAACTATTCTCATTCAGGACTTTATGTAATATATAGCACAATTACTTGTGAAGCAGTGCTGTTCCAGGGACAAGAAGGGAAAGATCTTGTCTTCAACCCCTTACCATGTAATTACAGCGTGTTTCCATTCTATCCATTCTTACACACACCTCAATAATCCAAAGGAGTTGGCATGAACAACAGGTCTGTAAGCAAATTAATGCAAAAGAAAAGATGGGAAATGGGTGAAATATTTGATGAGACTTGTTTGTAAGAATGGCAGGATAACTCCCTAAACTGTTGTCAAGTCTTTCTTCATTTTGCCTAAAAAGACAGGCTTTTGAAATCATGTCCTGGTTTTACAAAGATAATTGAACAGATCAGGGGCTCTACAAGTTTCATACTTGATGTTAGGAGGACGCTTAAGACACAGATGAATGGAACATCATTCCTGTTCAGTTAAAAAAAAATAAATTGTCTTGGATGCATACTTTTTTTAATTACAGGAGCCAGAGAAATATTGATTTTCATTACAAACTTTATTTTCACTAATAGTTCACGCTACTTATGTGATAAGGTTTTCATGGTTTCATCTTGTTTTTAACAAAAAAAACCCCCATTGTCTCTTTCTTTTTAAAAACAATGGCTGCTTCTTAACGCATAGAGTTTTTTCTTAATAATGACACAGCACATAATCCTGAAAGCCTGAGGGTAAAGTTTAACCATTTGGAAAAATGACCCTTTGTACTATTATGAGAACTAGGCTGGAAGGCTTTGGTGCCTGAATTTTCTTCCCTCTGTATCATCAGTTCAAAACCTGTTGCTCAGTGTGTTGGTTTTGGCTGGGGTAGAGTTAATTTTCTTTCATGACTAACACAGGGCTGTGTTTTGGAATTGTCCTGAAAAGGGTGTTGTTAGTACAGGGAGGTTTTTCTTGTTGCTCAGCAGTTTTTGCAGAGCATCAAGGCTTTTTCTGCTTTTCACACTGCCATGCTAGCAAGGAGGCTGGGGGTTAGCCCTGGTTTGGGCTGGGATAGAGTTCCTTTCTTCTCAGTAGCTGGTACAGTGCTCTGTTTTGGATCCAGGATGAGATCATACTGATGCTTTGGTTTTTGCTAAGTCATGTTTACCCTGAGTCAAGGAGCTATTTTTATTTTTTTCTTTTAGTCTCATGCTCTGCCAGGAAGAAGGTCCACAAAAGAAACTGGGAGGGAGCATAGCCAAGACAGGTGACCCAAACTGGCCCAAGGGTTATTCCACACTGTGTGGCATCATGTTCAGTATATAAACTGGGGGAGCTACCCAGAAGGGGGGCTGATATGGCTTTGGGATCAAGGGTCTGACATAATCTAGTGGGTGATGAGCATCACTTGTCTTTTTTTCTTTTCATAATATAAATAGCAGTAATAATAATAATAATATTACTTCTACTGTTATGATTTTCATTATAATATAGTTACAATGATTTATTATTATTTGTATTTTACTTTGTTTTCAATTATTAAACTTATCTAAATGATTGAATTATTATTTATTAGACTTATCTAAACCTACAAGTTTTAAGTCTCTCTCCCATTTCACCGGTGTGTGGGGGAAGAGAGGGGTTGAGTGAGCAGCTCTGTGGTGCTTAATTTCCATGTGGGAAGAGCTCACTAAGGTGCTCTCTATCATTTATTACCAGTCCTGGCTAACTGAGGAGGTCCCAGATGGGTGAAGATCAGCCCCTTCTCCCAGGTAACTAGTGACACCATGAGAAGCCACAGTCTTCAGCTGCCCTGGGGTGTGGTGGAGTCGCCTTCCCTGGAGGTGTTTAAGGTAAGACTGGGCTTGGCACTTAGTTCCACGGTGGTGTTAGGTCATAGGTTGGTTTGATGCCTTCAGGGGTCTTTTCCACACCCCTGCTCTGTGGTTTCTGAGCATCATCACACCAAGTGAAACCCACCCTCAGGACCAAGCTGCCAGGGGGGTCTCTTGGCAAAGGGGGCAGACTCCCCAGAGCCACCACAGAGAGCCCTGAACCCCTCTGACCCAATGTAAGCCCTGCCCTGAGGGGCTTACATCTCTTGTCCTGTCCTAGGAACCCCCATCCAGCCCAGCCCAGTTGTGGAACTGAACAAGGAGCTGAAAACACAATAGGAAAGATTTCACTGATTGGTAGAATCAGAATGGGACAGAGGATTTGGAAGAAGGCTTGAGATTGCACTAAACTTTGAGTCTGGGCTTATGGAGGTTTGTTTTTAATATAAAAGTATCTGTTTATATCTGTTCATGAAAAATTCAGTTTAACCAGCATGTTACAGAGCAACTTCATTCTCATTGGCATTGGTAGAAGGAACAACACACTGAACAAGAACTTTCAGTTCTGCTTTGGAACTAAGTGCAATAGCTTTATAACACTGTATGTGTAAAACAAAGATAATCCTGCAAGCACAATGCAAAAGAACTCAAAGCCCAGCATCCAAAGGGTTTTAACAAGGGACCAATTAAGTGCCTTTGATTATCAGATCTGAATGTTCATGAAAGAGTATATAAAATAAGTAGATTGAAGAAGACTGCCATAAATACTTTTGTGATTTATTTAAATTTGTTTTAAAACCATAAGTAAAAGTTGAACTTGATGAAAAATGATTGCTAGTCCATCTAGAAGAATCATGATGAAAAAAACATGGTGTTCTGAGAACACCTAGAAAAGAAACATGTCCAACCTTTAGTCTGGAAATATAAGGAGAGATTCTGCTTAGGTTAACAGGTGCAAAACTGTTCTGCAGGAAACAGGATGAAGCGCAAATTAACCAAGAGAGAAATAAATAGATGAACCTTGTGAAAAATAAATAGGATTTCATTCTGAAAAAAAAATAGTTCTGAGAATAGTAGAAATAATGACATGCATGTCCACTATAGTTTTGTGTCTTGTGGTTGAATTTATGTCTGCACCAGACACACAAAATAGCATATACAGAACAACCTTTGCTGGCAGATTTATTACCTCAGGACTACTCCCATTTACTAATCTTTCCATAGCTAAGTAGTCAAACCATCAGAAAGAAATGGGGAATGGGAAATTTGTTTTGTTAAGGTCTACCAGAATGCCTGCAAGAACTGTAGGATCCTTTCAGGATGAACAGCAAGGAAGTCTGCACAAGCCACATTCCCTAAACATGCAACCTGAGTCTGTTGTGAGTCCAGTATAATACCAGGACAGGTGGCATGTTGGAGTCCATCACTATTTGCATTGACTCTTTTCTTTGCAAGAGAATGGACTTCTCATTAAATTAATACTTGATTATGTATTACAGTTTAAATGTTTATCAATGGATAACTCAAAGCCAGTGTTGTACTTAGTCCCACATGGCCAGTGGTCCCCTAAGAGCAGCTGCCTTTATTTTGGCAGTGTCACAAGTATCCATCAAGTATTCAATTCGCTGTTGTCTTTCCATGTACAACTGTCCATTCCAATGTAGGGTGCCAGGAAAGGGGATTTAGATTTCTACAAAATGACAATGTGGATATCTTGTCAAAACTGGTATAATGTCTACATATGAAGCAAGTCATCATACACTGAACTGCAGATTTTTAATACTCAACTGGTCTAAAATAGTACATTAACTTCAGTGGTGCTGCTATTCTATTTGCAACAGCTG
This sequence comes from Campylorhamphus procurvoides, assembly GCA_013396655.1. Taxonomy (NCBI): domain Eukaryota; kingdom Metazoa; phylum Chordata; class Aves; order Passeriformes; family Dendrocolaptidae; genus Campylorhamphus; species Campylorhamphus procurvoides. Next base: position 14,376 of record WBMV01006434.1, read on the forward strand.
AGAACCCGTACAACAGTCTTTGGTTTAAAAGGTAGATTCCTCTTGGAGTATATGACAAAATTATTCTATTCTGTTCTATTCTCTCCTTGGTAATTGTTTGTGTAATATACAGTAAACCTTGTTATTTCTTTGAAAGTCTTTGCTTTCAGAGGTACTATGAAAAATTCATAATTGCTTCACTGAACTGCCGTCATACTGTCATGACAATAACACAACTGCCATTGATCACTGACATTTTATACATAGTCTTACTCTCACTCCTCTCTACAATCCAGGTTTCGTTTCTGTTGATTTAAACTAAGCCAATTGCAGAACTGACATGGTCTTCAAAGACAGCTCCATCAGTCTCCAAATATAACAACGATAACATCTTTAAATTAGGCTGGAGCTTTGCTTTCAAAATGGCTTTTACAGTGAAAGCATCTCTCCTCTCCGTACTGCACTGCTTGCATGTTTATGACAGTCCGGCTGTAACTGCGAGAGAAATAATTTAGGTTTAAAAGCTATTAGTCCCAGATGTACAATTGAATTTTAATCTTCATTACAGAAAACATGGCAGGATGAAGAGCAGCAGACAAGGTCGGAGCTGTCCAAAGAGCAGTAAGAGGAAAAGGTGATTATCCTGGCAAAAGCCCACAGGTGCATTGCCTTGTTGAGTTGTCTGGCTGCGGGAAAGCTGCATCTTTAAGGAATGCTGCTGTCCTTTTAGAGGTATTGTGTGGAGGCAAATGCCAGGGAGATTTATGTGGTTCATTCTCTGACCTGTGATAATGCATCATTAGAGCCCTCCGTGTTTTCCACCTTTGTGAACAAAGACTCATAACGGGGACGATTATGAAAAAAAGAAGAGGAGAAGCCTCAGCAGTGGCAGCAGGGGAAGCGTGGCTCGGGCACACAGAACTTCACTCACAAGTTGAACAGAAAGATCTTTTTTTCACATTGCACCTTCATTTTGCTTTATTCTAAGGACTCCATCCCTCCCTGCTTATCCGTCCAAAGGTCACACTCCTTGACAGAATTAGAACAACACAAAGCCAAAACACACATCCCTCTTCTCCTCCAGTTGCTCTTCTCACTTAACCCTTCGCTTTCTGGGTGGATATTATCATAAATTTAGAGGTGTAAGAAACTTATAAGAGAGAGCTGGGGTCACTCATGATCTCTGATGAGAGCTCTGTTGGGTCCTCTGAAGTGAAATGATAACAGGAAAAACTGTTTCATGGCCCTGTGTACCTTTGCTTTTATCCTGACCCCAGGCAATCTTTTTATTTAGCTTGCTGGAATGCAGGGCTGCTGCTCGAGCTGACGGACTGGGGAATAAGTTTATATGTATTTAACCAAACCAGACGAGCATCCCATCTTCTCTGGCCATGGATGGATATGGATTCAAGCAGTTGTAATGCTTTTCTGAGAACATTACCAAGACATTTTAATCACGGCTTACTGCACTGGTAGATTAGTACCCAAATGCAATGACCTTCTTTTTGCTGTGGACATGAACATGCCAGGAAACCAAACCGTACTATTCTTTGTCTTGATTCAATAAATTAGGATTAAATAAATAAGAGAGACAAGTGCGATGTACTTTGAAAATCTGAGTGCACCTGTTTTGTAGTGGAAAATTGGATGTTCCTTTTTTTTTCTCCCATGAAAATGCTCCTGCCTGTGCTTGTCTCTTAGGGGATGACACTATAACCAGAATTTATGCGTGGCTTCCTACATATTTTGCATTTGGAGGTTATTAAGAAACAAAACAACATAGAAAAATTGGTGTACATTAGGAGGTATTAGAATACATTAGTCTGACTGTCTGCTCCTCTGCTGAACTGAGGTCTGATCCCACAAATGTGCACATGAAAGTGGGTTGTAGAGGGGCAGAAGTATGGAAGAAAGAACTACCTGAAAGCCTCACAACCCTATTTAAAAGCAACCATTAACCTGAAGTGCTATGACCAAATGCTTCTTTCCTGTGCAGTATTGTTTTGGCACTTCCACTGAGGAAAAGTGAGCACCAGATACTTCCACATCAAACTACCTGTGGTCTGTATTCACTTGGTGTTCATTTGTGTGGATACACAGAAAGAAAGGGGAGGTCTGATCTTGAAATTAAATATCAACTCCTCAAGCCAAGAATGTTCCAGAATACCCAGCCCAGGCTTTTCTCAATTTTACTTTCTTGTGCATACAGAATGAGATATGTTTCACACATTTGTGGAGTTTATGGCAGCATATATCAACAGATACAAGAGTGTGCATACCTCTAGGCATCTCTGCCTTCTTCCATGGCTTGGAAATGGTCAGAGCAGAATCTCCCACCTTTGTGGAGAGGTGCAAGTGCATGAGTTATCCTTTTCTGCAGGGACAAGGTGATGAGTTGGATATATTTTGTCACATTGCACATGTTTTCAGCTGGTTTCCATCTGCAGTGCTGTATGACAAACCGAGGATCTCTGTCTTTATTATGTGACCTGTCAACATCCAGGTAGGAGCAGCAACACGATGCTTACTTTCCATATTGAGAGGAGTCTATTTTCACATGTGCCAGTAACCAGTTATTGTCCAAGGCAGTGGCATGTTCTGCACATGTTCACGTTCAGATTTGAAGTAGTGACCCCTGTGATCCAAAAAAAAGTAGCTTTGCATGATAAGCTAATGAGGAAGCCTCTATATATTTGAGCTTTTTTGGGTGTTTGGTAGAATAATCTCACCTGTTGATTTTGAATACTTCTGATAGTATGGAAAATAAATAATTCAAAACAAACTGGAAAAACAACAAAGCAACATAAAAAGGTGGGACATAACAGATGTTTTGCTTAAGCACGGTTGTATAATACATGCATAAAAATGAAAGTGTTTTATTTCTCTCATGTCCTGAAAGGCATGTAGTCAAAATAATTTTATTACTACCAGATGTCTTCCTCAGGTGGCCAGGTAAAAAAGTGAAAATATTTTAATAATGGTTATAAACCATTTTACATTACCTTAATCATGCACAGCCAAAATTGAGATAGTACAGAAGCGTCTGATGCACAAGAAATATGAAGTATGGCTTTCATTAAAACGTAAATGCTGCTGTGCTTGAGTGTCACAATTAGTCAGAACAATAATAATAAATAATAATTACTGATAAAGATGGATTATTTATAAATAATGTAAAAATTCTTCCTTAAACTGCAGTTCAGTAGTATACCTAGCAGCCCTCTGCAAGTGCAGCATTGTCTCTCATTTTATAAATGTGAAAGCCAAAGTGAGATTGGACTCTTGTAATACATTTACTGATACGTTTCTAAATGGAATTACATTACAGCAATGAAACAAAGGAAAGTCACTTATGACCAGATCACTTATAGAGGACATCACAGTAAAAAAAACCCTAAAAGATTAGTCAAAACCAGAAGTCTGTTCTAAGTTCAACACTCAAGTAGGTGAATCTTCTTGCAGCAATGCTCTCATTCTCTGTAAGTATTGCTGTGGTGAAAACAGCCAGAGATGTGTGGCTCACCTGCTGTTGTTCCTAGCAAAGCACTTAGAACCTTCTGTGACATCTCTATTATTCATTAACACTGTAATTTCACTGCAGTCCTTGATTTTGATCAGTTTCTTTAAATATGAAGGGGAAATAAGTGTCCTTTGGGCACACACTTTTTTTTTTTCTCATTTAAACTGCTTTTATTAGTGCATTACCTCTTTATGCAGCAGAACAACAAGATGGCAGTGTGGTAGTGATATAGGTGATAGGTGGGAAGGAGAAATGAAGCTTTTCATTTGACAGTTTCAGTAGTATGTGACTGTTTTAGGAGGAAGTTTCATGAAACACATGGGAAAAGTATCTAGAATGTTACCTGGAGAAGTAAATTTGAATGTCACTAAGTCAAATGAAGTGAATATATTATTTCTGAAGAGAGATAGAGTTGATGGAGACAAGACAGGGGACATCAGATTAATGAGAACAGTGATCACTGTGTGTGGAGGACAAAAGAGATAGATGCAGAGGGCTTTCATCACCCACTAATAGTCAATTGCTGTGTTTGTAGTGTGAAACTGAAAATATCGCTGCTTTGTAGGGGTGGATGCTCAGGGTGTCCTCTACTAATGAAGAATTATAGCCCTTTACAAAAGGCAGCTTTAATATGTACACTGATCTCAAACCACTCACCAATCAAGCAACTTCAGTGCCAAACTGACCCTGCTTCCTCTCACTTCACCAGTGACAGCTCTCCAAAAGGACATATTTTCTCCCTTCATGGCAACTCACTTGTGCAAGGTTTGGTACAGTCTCACTGGAAATAGAAAGCAATGTAACACATGTAAGAAAAGGGGGTTCGTTCTGGGAGATCTTTACAGAGTTATGAGATTGTGAGCCTGTTCATCAAAAAGGAGTAAGATCTACTTTTCAGGTGACATAAGACACTTTCCTCCATTCTGTTTCACATTTCTTGTGTTGCTGTGAGAGCTCCCTAGAACTGAAATACCCTCTCTTGGAAATGAGTGACTTACTCAGTGTCTGATGAGCTGGGGAATTGGAGACAGATCCATTTCTCTGCCCTGATCAACACACACTGTCTGTCCATTACATCAGCAGTACAAAAGTTGTGCTTTTGTGTTACAGAGCATCAGCTCTAAGCCGGTCATGCTCAGGGGTCCTGTATACCTGACTGGTCCTTTTATTAACACCAGGAGATGTGATATGTAGTGTCAGGAGTAAATTACACTCCCTCCCTTAGAATCACACTTGTTGATCCTGTAAATATTGCGTGCATGGGTAAACCTTGGTGCTCTTCCAAAGCCTTGTGCTGATGTGTCAACACTTCAGAGCCTTTCAATGGGAAAACTACTTGGGAAATGTTGTGAGGTGTAACATGAAGCGTGGCAAGTGTTTTAAAAAATTCTCATTAGGTTGCAAGACATCCTTCCATAAGTCATCACTATCCACTTCTCATGCACAGAGGCCAAATGAGTTTTCTAATATTGTACACTGGGATGATAATGGATCCAGGAATCTGCATTCACTGCTCTAGTGAAAGCAAAACTTCCTCCCTGTGCACTGCTGGAAAACTTTAAAAAAGTGGAACATAAATGATGTGAAATTCACGTCGTTGCTCATACAGTTCTAGAAGTAAAAAAATCATATCCGTATAATCAGAGTTTAGAAAATAATGCTCCAAGAGTTCCTACTGCAAATCTTGACATTAAACCAATCTTACCCTTGTCTTGCCACTTGAATCATTTATTTAAGCGGTGATAATAAAAGGTGTCAGCAATTCAGTTGTGAGCTCTTGAAGATTTCTGTGCGCATTGACCTTTAAGTGTTTGCATCCTGACAGGTGAGCCGTTCTTAACGTCCCCAATGAGATATGGTGGGGGCAAGGGGTCAGGCATGCTAATGATAAAATTACCATTTACCTTTTACCTCACCAGTCTCAGTACCTGACATTATAAATGTAGGTAACCTTTCACCTGAAGGCTCTCTTTCTTCTGCACTGCCAGGGATTATGGGGAAATGAAGGTGCTTGCAGCTGCAGAAGAGGCATCAGTCATGAAAAAAGGGTGCTATCCATGATTATTTTCCTTTAATTTTCATTTTTGTTGATTTTTAAGTCATATTTTTGGAAAAAAGTATGAAGAATTTTATCCTGGTTTATTTTGAGGGTTCTTTATCTGGCTATTTCTATTTTAGCATGCTTAATCTGTTAGAGATTCTGTTCTTATTAAGATGAAATCATGTTTTGTTAATTGATTAATACCACTGATATCATGGCAGTCAACAAGGTTTCTCTCTGGAATAAGTGGCCACGTTAATGAGACTGTACTGATGATCTTCATTATTTGCCATAACCCAACAGAGTCAACTCATTCACCTTTGCTTCCTGATCCATGTTTTCCTGAGCTTCCCCAGTTTTCTGACTTGGGTCAATATCCCTTTCCCAAAGGCAATACCCTTAAATCTGTGGTAATGGGTACACGAGAGCTTTGAAGATATCACTAGGAGTCAGAAGACTGTCTGAGCACTGCTGACCTCCCACCTATCTGTGGCGTGCCTGATTGCTCAGAAATAAACACTCAGACAATATGAAATAATACTGTGAAGCTTAAATAACAAGAGTGGGGTGGACTCACTTTCCCACAGAAAAAAATACTTCAGATTTCTGAAAGCCATGCATATTGTGGGTAGGACAACTATCACATCCAGGAGAAATGTTGAAGATGGTTCTCAGTGCAGAGCCTGCACTTGGCTGATTCATGGCCAGGTGATTCATATCCTGATTTGAAATATGTATTCTTCTTGCCAGAGTTAAAGCGTATGAGGGTGGAAAACATATGAAGAGACAGACACAGAAAATGAGATTCAGTTCATTTCACTGATCAAGAGCCAAATGATCACAAGCTTTAGTAGAATTACATCCCAGAAGAACAGCCCCTCTGATAAATGCAGTCATGTAACCACTAGAGCATAAATCGTGCAAATTGAAGACTATAATTCAAATATAAATCTTTATATTAAGTTTAGTGGAATTTGGTACTGTGTGAACATTATTCATATCTGTGAATCTTCAGGCACAAACCTTGTAGCATTTTATTCATGTATTAAGGATATACATTTTGCAAAAGTTTCATTCAGTGAATATTGACCTTAATGAAATTGTAGTCTGGGAAGTCTATAAAAATTGTTTCATCTCTTTCATATTGGAAAAACCTGAGTAGACCTATTTTTAGTTTTGTCTGTTGATGTACACACACAGAGTTCAAGCATCCTATAAATGAAAGGCACAACTTCATTACCTTATTAAGCTGGCAGAGTAAAGAAAAAGGCTTGGCTGGTACATATTGAAAGGACAGACAGGTTACAATGCTAAACAGAAAAAAAAAAAAAGAAAAGCAAACCCACAGAAGAAATATTGTCCCTTCTAGAAAAGTGTGTAACTCTCCTCTCATACCAGCCTGCAGTGCTTCTGCCATCAGGGAGTTTGTGAAGTAGTGATGCAGGACAGAAAGCACAGGAAAAGCCTTCCTCTGGGAAGCTTGTACTCAAATCAAATGTGTTGAAAGGACACAGACAGGGATGTCATTCAGGCTGGATAGCCTGACAGAGTTATTTCCAGGCTTATCAGATCATGTTCCACTTGTCTGAATACGCTTGTTTTACTTCTGTGCATCAACACAAACTCAGCCCCCAGCACCAAAACCAGATTCATTTCCACAGTACAAAGGGCTCAACTGTGCTTTTCAGCTGGTTTTCCTCCTAGCCCTCTGCCCATCTTTCTCCTGGAGTGGATTGCTGCTCCTGTCTTCAAATTCTGCATTGATGGTGGTGTAACTCTTTTCTAGTTATGGTTTAGACCACAGAGTACCAGACAGATATGTAGGAACTTTCATAACAATCTGAAATGTTGCAGAGACTCCACAGATGTAATAGAAGTTGCTGGCAACATTAATAAATGGATTTTACAGGTGATTACATAGTCCATTCACTGATCCACTTCTCTGGGACCAGGACTAATATTCCATGCTTCTGCAAAGTTTCAAGCACATAATATCCAATCTGTGGAGGAGGAAAAAAAGAATCCTGCCAGTCAAATATTTCTTTTCCCTCCTTCACACTGCAGCATGTGGAAGGATTACCCAGGCCAGGCTCAGCTGGACAGACAGTTTTTGCTTCTGAGTTAAGAAACAGGAGTACTGCAAGCACTTAAGGGGGAGATTCCTACACTGACAGAGAACACACATTTAGGCCTCACAAAACCTGCACTGTTTCTCAGCATGGATTAATGTGGTCTCTGCAATATCACGCCAGTAAAATCCCTCAAATACTGGATTATGCTCTGTCTCATCCCCTTTATGTTCACTGAATATATATGGTGCTAGCTGGCTTGAAGGAATCTTTCTTTTGATTTCCCAAGGGATATCCACTGAAGGTTTGATCCTGTAATACACTGAATGTGCTGAGCATTTAAGGAAGCCAGAGGAATTCGGGAGCATAAAGCTATCTCCTGGCTACAAACATGAAGAAATGTGTTGCACCAGCTATGTCTTGTGCAATGGTCTGCAAAGACAAAATAGTGACACTTCAAAAAAAAAAACCAAGAAAAAAAGAAGAGGAAAAAAAAATCTAGGAAGAGGCACACTTGCTGAAGAAATGGAGGGAACTTTTGTCAGATACATCACATTCCTGAATCCTCCAGGAGGGTCTGGTTTCATGGCAAGGACTCACCCAGATCAGAAGTCCTACTACATTATCACTGGCTGCACCACTCACACCTGTTAAGTACAACAGGAAACACATTTTGCAGGTTGGTTAGAAAACTAAGATAATAGAAGCGATTTAAAATAGAGATGTATACATTTGAGATTATGTTTATTGATTCTTGAAGCTTTCAGAACAATATTAGTCATGGAAAAAGGCAAAAATGTGACACACCAGTTCAGCAATGGAAGGGAAAGGAAGCAAATTTTTCACAGGAAAGTTCTGTGTAAACATATTTTTGAAAATTAATCAACAGCCAAATAAGTGTAGTGATAGCTGGAGCATTCCAGCAGGGATATAATACATATTTTTTTCCAGTTTATAGAAAATATAGTTTGCTAATGTAAAGAATAAGTGATTATATAGTTTTATATTTCAAAAAGGCATTCTGTTTTTCCAGTAAAAACAGAAGTGGTTGCAGTGCTGATAGGAAAACTTACATATAATTTAACTTTTTTAACTTTGAAATATATTCAGTTTGGAAAAAAAATAGTTCATTCTAAGTATTCAAATCTTGTTCTATCCTGGAGAAAGGCTGGAATTGGTTTCAGAGAAGGACTTCAGGAGGCTCTAGATCTAGCCCTTATGCTTAAAGTTACTCCGTGAAATCTTGCTATGCTTTATATACCTCTAACCACATGGAAATTGCTTATGAATAAATACATAGATTATATTTTTTTATAAGTACCTGTAGCAGAAAGGATTTATTTAAATCAAAAATGCATATTCCATGTGTTCATTTCCCAGATTTCTCAAATGGGTAAGGCTTAATCAGGGGATGCGTTAAATCTTTTATTATGGCATGGTATGCTGTACAAATATTTCCCAAATGCAAAATAACTGTGGGGGTGTGTGTGTGTACACATATAGACATGCAAATAAGTATGCAGGTATAATGTACATGTACGTAAGCACAAGGAAGCCAATAGTCCTTGCAGCAACACAAGGAATCAAAGCATTTTACAATTAAATGCAGTGTGTAATTTCTGAGTTAAGATCAAGACCTGGGAAAGAAGGCCTGCATGCAGGACTGGCAATCCTCTGGGAGAAAAAGCCAGGGGAACCGACACTTAAAAGATTCATTCACTGCTTCTTTCTGTTCTGGAAATGCTGAATGAGAAACTCAGGTGCAACATCTTCAAAAGCCTGCCCTGAGAGTGCTCCTGCCTGTCAAGGAAGGTGGAGGGAAAAGACCTTCAGCTTTCATGCAAACACTGCTCCCTCCACCAGCCTTACTGCAGTGGGAAGAAAGGTGCGGACATCCTGTGACTACAATGATGTTTGTGGGCAGAATCCTCTCACTAATTGCTTGAAAAACATTTTCTTCTAATGAGAAAACCTAGAGAGCAGCTGAAATCATAGAGGTTTAAATCTCCATTGTCGTCTTCTCATGTGTTTCCACTGAAGAATGTAGTGGGAGCCAGGGCTACCTGTAAGGACCTAGTGTTGCTACTTCTTATTAGACATTTTCATTTCTTCCAGGCTGGAAGCTTTCCTGTACCTTATTAGGTTTATTAATGTGTGTTTATAGTACTGCAGTTGTACTTTGATGATTTTAAGATGTCTGAGACTGGAAGGGAATGAGATGACATTTCTAGCATAATTTGCTCTGCATAAAGCCTGTTTCCTTTAATACTCAAGTCCATTATCTGTTTGTGCAGCTACTGGACCAAATCAGCTCAAGCCAACAGGCACATTCTGCTCAAGAAGCTTTGCCAGTTGACACCAGCTAAAAATTTGGCTCCACAATCTGAGGGAAGAAGAGACAAAGATAAAAGAAGTGTTGCTCTAAGTGTCAGACTGTATTTTCAGTTCCATCAGACCAAGCCTAGAGTAAGTTCATCTAAAGCAAGGAATTTTTTTTGAGGTTTTCTTTGGTGTAATAGAAAAGAGTTTGTCCCTGAGCATTTATGTCTTTCAAAAAATCTCAGTCAAGCAGAAAATGCTTTTTAGCTGGTCTCTGAGATGCTAATGAAACCCAGAGCAACCCACTGATATTCAAAATTCCTCTTTTAATGAATTTACACACACACATATGTGTATATGTGAGTGTATATATATATATATATATATATACACAGTGTAACTGGAAAAAAAAACCTGTAAGCAAAAGAAAAATCCTCAGGACGAGATACAGTACCCTTTAAGTACAGAGCTGTTTAAAATATCAATCTCCTTATTGTAATTTGATGTGTGAAATTCAGGCATGCATTTACAATTCAGATCCCGTTCCTTAGGGATTCCCATTTAGGGCCTGTTCGTATGATTTATTTAGTGCCTTTCTTCACTTACTTACGCTTGAGATCGTTAGGTATAATGCACATATATGCACAGGGATAAAATGTTTATCATCATTACTTCAATGAAGTCATTTGCCATCCTTGACACCCTCTAATGTCCCAAGTGCTTCAACCCACTGGCTCATTTGCCCAGCTCTGCTCTCTCTTCACTTTTTCATCTCAAATTCTCAATGTGTTCCCTTCATCAATCACAGATGTTTAGCGGGTAGCAGGAGGGAAGACAGCAGAATAATTATCCAAATATAACAAAAGAAGGTCCCCTTTGTGATGCTGGAGGGACAGGGATGGGGGAGGGGGAACAGAGGAAGCATGAGTGTGGATTTCATGCTTCTTTGAAAACATTAATGATGCCTAATGGAAGCCAAAGAACCCACTGGAAGCCATTGGTCTTAAACTGGAATCCCACATAGCTCAGCTGAGGACGTGGTTCCCCCAAGTGTCCTCTTTCTGCTGTGCCTCTCATTGCCCCAGGTTGCCAGCATTACACCAGCACTGATGTTTGCAGTCAGGAACCACTTTGAATGCACCCTTTTTGGGTCTATTCTTCAAAAAAAACCAGGATCCAAATCACTGTGCACTGACTACATTCAGCTAATTGGCCCTTGCTTTCGATGACATCCATGGAGTGGGGATGAACAAATTGAAGATGAAAGGGTGGGCTGGGGTGGGGGCTGGGGGAAGTTAGCATGGCCTGGGGCACAGTGTCACACACCACCAGGGACAGGCGAGCAGGGTGCAGGGTCCCCAGGTGGCTGCGTGCAAGGTGACTTTTTCACTTTCAAAGAAGATTGGTCTTTCACATTTCCTTGCCTCCCTGCTACAGACACCAGCTGCAACATGGTTTTTTCTCTCTGATGTGAAAGCAGGAATACACAAAAAGCCTTGCAGAGTGTAATGCTGGGGAAATAGATCCTAGAGATGTTCATGCTTAAGATAAATGTTTTAGGGGTACTTTGGAGCACAGTAAAATGGTTTGTGAGATCCAGGAGAAAGCAGTTTGGTGCATCATTTGGTCCCATGCTATATATATCAGCATGGGTTGGCCTAGTTAGGACTCTAGAAAAATGAGATCAATCAAATGATAGCCCAGAGTTGGGTTAAATTAAAATAGAAAATTCTCGTGTAGACCACAAACTAACTCAGAATAAAAAGCAATCCTCTTGAAACAGAATCGAACAACACAAGATAGAAATGAATAATCATTCACCTACTTATTTTTCCCAGGGAGCCCATGCAGGGCTTTGTTCATTTACTCAAGCTTTAATGTTTGCCACTCTCAAAATTCAATCAGAAAGAAAACTATCTGTATCTGACACTTCCATAGAGGAGCAAAAGCTTGATTTTTCTTACAGTGAACCCTTCTTTCTTTTCGTAAATATTAAGAACTTTGTTTGCCATGCACCTGATGGATGGGGCTGATGGAAACTGAGCGTGGTCTCCATCAGAAACACCATAGCAGTGGTTGTCTCTGATTAAAACAGGAAATTCTGGTCTTGAATGCATCTACTATACCAGATGATAGAGGCAGATGTTCTACCAGGGAATTCCCAAGCCATTCATGTATTCACAGTTTTAGGGAAAGAAAGGGAAGATGAACTACTGCTACTGGAATCGTAGCTAAAATCTATGCCTCTACAGAAAACTATACGTTCTTGATTAACCTTTTTTTAGGGAAAAGTATAAGCCTATATATAACCTGGAATACCTTAATCTCCTCCAGTCTAAAGTGTGTTAGAGGTCACATCAGGTCACTAATGCATCTCTCGTAATCTTTTGGGAAAGTCCCAATGGACTTCTCCAATTTTTTTTAATCCATCTCGGACTTTAATCTCCACAACACCTGATGGTAATGAGCTCCACAGTTTACTGAGACATTATCTGAACATAAAATAATGGACTTTTCTAGATCTTTGACAGAGATTTGTCATTTCTCCCTATAGGAAAGTGAGAAAAGTGCACTTTTTCTTGGCCATTTTTCATGCCAAATCTTAGCACTTCCAAACCAAAGTAGGAGAGTCAGACTTTGATGGCTCCTTCTCAGAATCACATGTTGGGACCTTCTTCTGCTTTTTAGAAATGGTCACTTCCAGTTTAGGAAATGTTAAATACTCACTCATTTTTCCTGCTAAGTGGTTTGATCTATTTTCTTCTCCTTTCTGAGCCTTCAGGAGGAGATTAGAAAGACTGTGCTTGACGATTTGAAAGAGATAGCTTATTGCGGCTGCTTTGACACTTGCAGGTGAAATAGGGTTTGAGCCACAATCTTAGGAAAATCAATCACCTTCACAAAAACCAAGTGATAGTTTTGTTATTTTTTTTCCTAATCTGAAATATAAAACCAGTGCACTGTAGCACAGAAGTGAATTATAAAGCTGTGGTGATGAAGCAGAAAGCAGATTTCTCCAAAGGGGAATGGATAGAAATGTTAAAAACATACAGGTCGAGTACTCATCTATGCTGTTTACTTTTTATTTATACTCCTTAAAGCAATTCTTGGAGTGTTTGAAGCATTTATCTTTATGCCCACCATGAATTTGCCATCCTGTATGTCTGGACTGGTAAGTAGCAAATAGACAAAGACATTTCCTTAAAAACCACTCAGGATGCTACTTATGTCCTGGAAATAAAAGGAATTTACAGATGTTGGTTTGGTTTGGGTTTTTTTCGTATGATGCAAAATGTCCATCTTGTATTACTTTATTTTTAAACTGGGACTTGCAGTTCATGGCACCTGATCTGTATCTTTTACTCTCCTGAATACTTTTCTAAAAACATGTGTCCAATGTATTGAAATCACACAAGACCATGACTCACATTTCTCCAATGTCAGACCCAGTTCTTCAGGGTGAAATGTGCTATGTAAATAAGAGGTTGAGGAACAATAACAGCGCAGAAAGTATTCCTTGTTTAAAGGCATTTCCTTTTTCTGATTGATTGGCTTCCCTCTATCCTAGAGGTGTAAAACTAGTAAAATGAGCCTGAAAACAGCGGTATTAAGGGTGGTATACACAGCGTTACTTTTAATTATTGGCTTTAAAAACTCCGGTGGGGGCATCTTAAGTCATTCATACAAGGTGCTCCACACCTCCAAAACTTCACAGTCCAAAGGCAGGAAGTTAAACAGTCAGAAATCCAGACACAGAACTGCAGTCCTGCTTTCCTCACCCCTCATTTTCATAGTGCACTCTCTTAATATACATTTACAAAGAACCAGGACATTTTCTTTCCATTAATGTCCCTCCCCTATGGTCAGTAAAATCTGACCTCTGTGAAACAGGTTTTCCCCTTTCTTGGGATTCAGAAGTTACAGCAATAAAACTCTTTTCTGACATGCCAAAAGAATAAATGCAGCCTTGCAGGGCTCCTGGCTGAATCAGGATGGTAATGAGCAGGGAAACAGCAGTGAAGATGATGGCTAACCAATCACTAATGACTGAATTACAGTTTAAAAACTGGATGTGTTAGATAGTTATTAACAGTGTAATTATTCATAAATGTGCCTAATTATTCATAATTATTCAGAAACCTTATTACTTCCCTGATTGTCATAAGTGATCTCCGAGGCCAATTATTATTTGATTATGGCTACAGGACTCTATGTTGGTATTACTTCTTTTGTCCTAGAAAAGTACAGGGAAAGCTAGTGAAGTGAAATTTGTGGAGGACTCTCTGCATTGAGTAGTCCTTTAAGAACAAGAAGTCTGTGATTTGAAAGCCTCTGTTGCTTTTCCTCTTAGCTCTTTCTTCCTATTTCTTTGATTCCTTTATTACAGAAGCTGCTGCTGCTGCCTAATTAGGGTTTTCTTGTTGTAATTGCTGCATTTGATATCTTAATAGTGTTACAGGGAGTGTGAGGGAGGAAGGGGGAAAGGGGCAGAGGGACTATCGATGCACATGTTTGTGGAGGAACTGAAAGCTCCCCAGGCTGTATGACTGAGCCAGAAAGGCCCACGAGCCAAATCCCAGCTAGCTCAGGTATCTTATAACTCAGGGGGGAGCTCTGTCACATGCAGATACAGTAGTGCCCAGCCCCTGACAATGAGAGTGACAGTGCCCTTCCCTTTTAGCATCTGTTAGTCATTTCCACACAAGACGGTGAGAAAATGGCATTTTACATTTGCTTCATTCATTGATGCTTCACTCACAGGAATGTAAACTCAAATCTAACTGCGAGCTTGGTTAAGCGCCGAACCAGATGTGGTCAGGGTGACTGACTGCAATCAGACCTTATCGTCAGAAAATCTGGAATTTTTGTCAGAAGACATTGCACTAATCAAACAGGAGCATCAGCTTCTTTCCACTCTCTTCCCTCCCCTCAAAACATTAAAGCCATTATATCGTGGGGCAGCATTAGTCACGTTAAATTAGCATATAGATGAGTTCTGGGGGTAGGAAGGAGGGGGAGATAGGTTATGATAACCTGATGCTGTAATGCAGAAATCTTTTGGCTTATATACCAGGCCCCACAGTGCCCTGAGCTTGTTGCACGGGGGGAAAATGCAGTTTCCCAACAGGGATGTCACCAGCTTCTATTGTATGATTTTACTGACAGTGTTGAATAAGAAAACACACACCCAAGCACTGAAGAATCATGAACCAAGCTCCACAAAATCATCCAATTGTCTTAAAAATTGAGTTATTCAAACCCCCATATGTGTTTTGGTTTTTTTTCCTTCTGGCTCCTGAATCAGAAGGGCTGGAAATCTCTTTGCACTGACAGCCAAGGTTGTCTTTTAATGACTTGAGTGGGTATAAAGGAAAGCATTAGACACTGCAAATGCTGTCAGGACCATTAGTGGCTCACAACCCTATGGTGTGAAAAGAAGGACTGCCCAGCTGTGTGGTCATTTCAGCATCCCTCGATCTGAAGTGTGGGTGTCATGGTAGGGGGTTCAAATGCAACTGCAGTGGTTCCTTTAACTCTTCCCCACCCTATTACCACAAAGTCCATGACCAGACACTCTCATGCATGTATGTTTGAGTGCTGTCCTCACTTCAGTAGGACAGCACAGACTAATCGTGGTTACAGCTCTGTGTCCCCAGAGCTGTTTCACAGGTGGCAGTGGAATCTGGGAGATGAGATCACTGTCCTCTGATGGTATTCTCAGAGTTGAAAATATGGCAGAACACCATTTAATGCTGAGAAAAGGCTACTAAATGTAAGAAATGTAAGAGTTCATCAGCACCTGAAATGTGTATATATGTAGTTCTGGATTTCTTAAAATCCCCTGGAAAGTTTTACAGGGACATTCCTTCTTTTCATCAATCTTTTTTGAAATTAGAACTATTTGGTCTTTTGTGGAGGCTTCAATACATGACAGTAGGTCTCAAATTGCACAAGTCGCTGTGCTCAACAGCAACGTGGAGGGAATTTATTTGATTTTTCAAAGTATCTCTGTGTAGGAATAAGTTTTGTGAGATGTGTGTTTACAGTCTCTATTCCTGTGAAAAGTACAGAGGAACAGAAGGTTTCTATATTCTTTAGAGTATAGAACCAAAAAAAGGAAAAATACTAAAAATACTAGTCTGCCAGGCAAAGAGTGAACACCACTCCCCCCTTCAGAATTCTTTATTTCACCATGAAAGTGACAGTTCTTTAGTCACATTTTCACACTTTTGGTCTTTTCTTACCACAACTGTGATAGCCATTCAATTTCTACAAGTCCTGTGAGGAAACCAGTGCTCAGTTTGCACACTGGGACACTTCCAGGATGTTGCAACACAGCTTGGCACAATAGGACAGAACTCTTCGAAAACTCTTTTACAAGATATGGCAATATAAAAGTCAGGAATCTTATTTTGTCACAGTTCAATCCAAATCAGACTCTGTCGTATTACAGGATCCAAGTCTCAGTGAGTCAGATTGGGATGTAACTTCAGATTTTGCAAATAGGATGGTAGATCTAGTAATTTTCTAATATGGACATAAATTGATCTCTTTGCCTATTCATCTACTATTACTGTAGCTAAGACCTGCTCCAGGTCTCTTTGGAACAACAACTCAGTCCATGCCCAGAAATGCAAAGTTGAACGAGCTGCTAATATCACTAGCCATACCTGATCAGAGACTAAAAATAAAGTTCACATGCATAAACAATCTCATTGAGCTTTTCTGACTACTGAGTATGTGTTATTTATTTCTTATCAACCCAGAGAAGAGGAGGAATATGTAAAAAACAATTCACAATTAATAATACAGCATAATTGCTAAAGCAGGGCAGAATATGTTACATATACCTTCCAAAATATGGCTGCAGCTTTCTGACTTATAACACAATCTACCATGCTGTCTTCTGCCTCCCTGACTTCCAGTGAAGAACGTTTCACTGTATGCTGAGGGATAAGGCTTTGATTGTTCTTAACTCACATAGGAAGACAGCCCAATTTTGCTAAGCCCTAGTGCCTGAAAAATTAAGAAGGTGCTCCTTTCCATGAGAATGAAAACCCAAGGCTGCTATTTCACAAAGCACAACAAAGAGCCACTGTGTATCCTATTAAACAAAGTTAAGCAAAGCCCTGATTAAACCCTCACAGGCAGTACAAACTAGAACTCTACTTTTTTAAAAATAATAAACCAAACCAAACCAAAAACACAATAAAAAAACCCACAAGAGGAAATGGTTGCAAGTGGGTGTATTATTTGTCCCCCCTCCCTTTGTGGTTTCAAAGGGTGAAAATGGAAGAATGTGACTGCAGAGCATAATGGGTCAACACTGCGGCTCTGATCGCTGGAGCATACACTCTAAATTTCACGCTACATTAGGTAGATTTTTAAACCTAATCTGCTGCTACGACTGTTTTATTGGTAATTCTATGAAGGTACAGATTGCTTGACAACAAGGGGGACACAAGAGAGGTCCTTGGTAATCCACAACTTTGTGACACCTCAGTGACCCAGCAGTCCAGCACATTCAGCACACCTTGGCTCAAGGGGGTGCACCATAACAAGCCTCCTTTCAGGTCTCATTCCCCTCTGTTGTGACAGCAAAGGCCACTTATTTAACCAATTACTTTTTTCCCTTGGTGTCCGCATAGCTTGGATGTATCGATCTAGTGAGAGCGTGTTCTGCACTGAAAGGTTAACAGAATGGCAGTTTTAAAACCAGCTCCTGTGTTCAGCCAAAGGATGAAGGATGGAGATTTTGGCTATCGCTGCCAAAGAGCTGTTTAAACGCTCCGCAATAGTACTACTCACTTTTCTTTTTTTCTTCAGTTTAAAACAAATCTAGTCCAGTGATGTAATTGCTGAGCTACAGAGCAGTGCTTACTTTTTTGATATTCCACTAAAAACAGTGCAGCAGCAACAGAAGCAGCTGAAACTGCAGCACAATGACACCACAAGCTGAACCAGATCAGTTCTTTGACTACCTCTTCCTATTTTCCGAGATGCACATCCCCACTGCCACCCTCGAGGTGTTTGATACGCCCACGAAGGGCTTCAAGGAGCTAAACCAGCCAAAAACTCTTTGTTTTGGTTTTGCATGGCTGATTTTTGATGGGTTTAGCTCCTGGGATTGGCTTGTTGGCAGCATCTGTGCCAGGATCAGTACAACAGAGAAGGCAGGAACGTGTGGCTGGCAGGGTGAAGAGGAAGAGGCCCTAACCTGACAAATTGGCTTAATTATTCTTGGAGCTCCAGCCTTGGTGCTCCACAAGCCTGACCTCCTGCAGCCTCATGGCCAGAGTGCTCCCCTCAGGGCTATGCGTGAGGCACCCCAGGGATGAGATGGGACTCTATCCACGTCTTCAGATGAGAAGAAGAGCTACTACTGCAAAAAGAGCAGAAAACTGGGATGGTGTATCTTGTGAATGTTCTTGTTTTGGTGCAAAGTCATTATCGTCTTGATCTTGTCAGAGCCTTTGGAGGTGACAAGGAGGGATTTGGCCCTTGCAGATCCAGAAGGGCCTTCAGCATGAGCTGTGCAGCTCTGTCATGACTGATGTACTTGTGGTGTTGCCAGAAGACAGACCTGTTGGTGGTGAGTGAGCTTTACTGTTGAAAACTGAGGGACTGGAGATTCCAGGTGATGCAAGAGCCAGCTGGAAATTTGGCAGGTGGTTTCAGCGTCAAATGTGATATTAGGAACCTAAAGTGAGAAAATTGTAATACTCATGACTATCCCCATAACTAAACCAGGACCCAAACCTACCCACAGCATTTAATTTATCTTCTTTTAGAAGTTAACTGGTGATCCTTTCAAACAGAACTGGGGAAGGCTGGATTGAACCTCTGTTTGGTAGACCTTCCATGCCATTTTTAAAATATTTCGCAGATCTTCTCTTCCTGTTCCTTGCTCATTGTAACTCCAACTGTCCTATAATAGAATAATTCTTATGGAAAAACTGATTTACGGTGCTCTTACTTTCTCTTTTTTATTGTAATAATTGTTTTACAGGTGTATTACAAATAATCAGGGTCCTATACATTCCAAAGAATGGCACAAAGGCCCAGATTGAATAGTCAGGTTGTAATTCAGTCTTCAGGCTGAGAGGTTTGCTACCATACCCAAACCCTTAAGCTATATTCTTCAGTGTGGGACATTAGCAGGATCCCTCGATTGAATTACAGCATTGTATTCCATCTGGGACTCAGTATTGTAGTGTACTTAACATTGTACTATATAGGGAGGCATGAGAGTAATGGAATTTTACAGTAATAAGATTTTTTTTTATTAAATGAGAAGTAGGCATATAAGACACCCAACTATGTAGCATTAGTGGAGTTAGAAATAAAGATCCTGTAAAACCCACCTGAAGAACAAGCTTTTGTTTTATGTTATAAGTGTTGTACTGTGCTTTTCATATACAATAAACCTCTTAGAGCACTAAGGCTTTTCTCAAAATGCAGAACTTGTTATAAAGTTTTAGATGGATTTTTATCTCAATGATTACAACATATTTGTAACTGATTTTTGAAATCAAGTGTTTGTTGTTCACCCTCCATTCAGTATTTTGGCACATGCTTCAATTCATCCTTATAAGCACTAACCACATGCACATGTGAATGTTTCAAATACTTTACATCAGATATAAAGTAGATACAGTATATATAAATATATATACTATAAATTAGTATATTATTAAATATATATATGCATGTATACTATATATAAATATAATATATATGCTTATATATATACATATATATGAGTATATACTATATTATATATATATAATAGATGGTATATATACTTTATATCAGATATTTTTAAATTTTTTTTCTGAAATCAGTGCTGAAAGTTACTTTTTATTTTTCATTCTGCTTAACAAATATCTATGCCAGAGAGAGGATGGTGGCATAGCATTGATAAGCAAGTAAAGCAAGTGCTAACATCAGTTCAAAATCTGCTGCTTCTCTGCACTGATTTGAGTAATATCATATCAAACAGTTAATAAGAAACAGACTAGGAAAACTCAGATTTTCAAAGGAAGACAAGAAGACATAAAAGCAGGCAGGCACAATGGAAATAACTCTCTAACATATATTTTTCTTTTGCATTAATATCACATGATCAGTTAACCAGCAGTCTGTTATCTTTCCAATAAAAGTATTATAACCAATAAAAATATTTATTGCCACATTTTATATTTTAATCAAGGACAAACCCTCAACATATTCTTTTTTAGCTCCCTGACATGGTGAATGATTAGGGGAAAAAAAAAAAGGCAAAAAGCTTTTTGAGTTAAAAAGAAAATGCTACACATTGATTAGTTAATTAACACAGGATCCTTTGGAAGTGCAATAAATCTGGGGAATCAGGTAGAAATAGAGATAAGAAAGATGTAGTGTACAACTCAAGCTCTGATTTCACTGTGCTAATATCAGTTTTGTCACTGGCTTCAGGAGCCAGAGTTTTCCCCTTAGTCCTCATGGCAGAGACAGAGAATGTTACAGGATTTCAGAAATCCCTGGGGACTTGAGGTTTCCAACAACACAAACTGGAGAAGCTGCAAGTGTGAGCAATGGGGGCTATACTGGTCAAAATAAAATCTTAATGAGCCCCTAATGAGCAGGGAGACAATTTTCCAATCACTAGTGGGTGTTAATGGGGTGAAATTAAGTAAGCAGACCACTTGGTCCGTTCAGACTTAAGTCTGGGTCCTGCTCTGAGCTAAAATAGGCAGTGAGATTCAAGTGGCCCTTATTTAATTTTTCCCCTTCATTGTTGCCATCTTCCTGGTTACTATTACTATTCAACTAATCAGTTTTTACCATTTTCTCAACCCCCCAAAAATTTGACCTTGAGGCACAGGCAATTTGTGTTCAGTTTACTCTTCCTACTGCTGCTGTTGCTCTTAATCATTAAATGAATACCTATTTCTAAAAACAATAAATCCACTTTGACTAATGTTTTGGCAAAAGTATTTAGGAAAACTTGGTCCCTGTTTCACAGAAATACACTGGATATAGTTCCTGATCTGTCAGGAAGGATTTAATTGAGAAGGAGCTTAGAACGTGCTCTCAGTCTAGAGCTCTTCATAGGAATAATATCTTAAATATCATGACAGGATAAAGAATAAGGTAAGTATTAGGTTAAAGAAGGAAACATTAGGGACAAGATATTGGACACTTTCTATTTTCCTGAGGGAGATTAACAAGAAAGTGTCTGAAAATCTCACTGCCCAAAAATGTTAATGCTTCCTTCTTCCGCTTTATGGCCCAGATAGCCACGTTGTTGCACAGCCAAGTTCAAGTAGAAAGATTTTATCCATTTCTAGCATTAATAAGGCAGAGTTGATAATTTTGGCTGATACAGATAGGGGTATCCTCTTGTATTTGTTACTACCTACTTAGAGTCTTTGAAAAGAATGTATTTTCTTAAAACAACCAAATAAAAAATGCCTCAAGTTTGGTCGTATCAAAAAGGGGCAGAAAGTTTTGTACTTTACCCTATATCATGCTCAACAAGTCCCAAAATTCCTGTATGTTCCAGTTTCCCACTGATGTTCCAGACTGATAACAGCTGGAAAAGGACAAGAAGCATTGTACCACAAATCTTTCTTACATATGGCTGCATATATGTAAGTTTAATGCCTTAAGATTTGTTATTAAATGATAACCTGTCCTGTTGTTTCAGAGGTTTGTTCCTTTCCCACATTAAAGATTTTAAATCTTACAGATTAGTATCTCATTTAATAGATTCTAGAGTTAAAATAACAATGATGAAGATGAATGATTAGTTAGGACCAACCCAAAGTCAGATTAAACTTGTACTGATGAGGAAGTGGAAGACTTTTCTTCCTTTTTTGGTCACACTTTATGTTATTCTTCTAGACAGAAGTGTAGAAAAGGTTAATAAATTATTTGCAGCTGTTTTAATAAATGGACTACACCAGCCCAACAGCACATAACCAACTACAACTGCACATGCTGATATGCATGTATTGCATACACTGATCATATCTGAAATGAGCTTATAACATCCATTAATTATTTATTAACCTTTATAAACCACTTAAGAGTGGAATGCTAATATCAAGTGCAATCTTGTGGGAACCAGAGATAATTTTTCCCAGCAGATAAATGGTATTTTCAGACTGATGATGCGACAACTCTTTATGTCATGAACAAAAGTATAGAGAGAATCCATGTATTTTTGTACATTCCAGGGTAAAACTTCACAGTTTATTGCATGGCTTAGTCACATCTTCATTTAAAGATATGTCTCCTGAAGTACAGCCATTTTATACATAGATGTGCTGCTGTAAAATTCAAAATCTTATTCATAGAAGTAATTTTATAAAAACAATACTTCTTTTCCAACATGTTATCATGTTTCTAGGAGTCTGAATATTCAATACAAAGCTTTCTTTTCTCTGAAAAATCTGTCATTGACAAAGGTTTTCCTCTTTTTTAATTTCTTCATCCAGCGAATTTTGTATTGCTTAGCTCTGTCATCTGCAGTGCAGAGGTATTAGCAGATATCACTAGTTGTGGGAATGTAGCAAGTGAACCAGAAGAAAACTGAATTTCACTAATTTTTTCTTCAGGATGCATCTTAGTATGTCATATTTGTAGTAGCAGGGCTCCTCTCCTCTCCTCTCCTCTCCACTCCTCTCCTCAAAAATATTTTAAAAACAAAAGGCAGCTCTATTAATTTTTATTTTACTAACCTTCCATTCCCAGTGGGAAAACATAAGCCACAGGGACACACAACTCCTTGTCTGCTGCAGTTCCCTTTTAAACTGAGTTTTGAGAAACAAAGACAGAACACCGAAGTGCTTCTGAAAACCCTTCTGAAAAATGCCTAAGAAATGCAGCAAAATCAACATTTTCTTCTTTATTTCAAATTATCCGTTCACAAGCTACTGTAATCAATGGTAGTGATGGAAATAGGATCACACTAAGCTCTGCCTAGCACACTGCTGATCTCAAGAGCTACACTTTTGGGATTAGGCCCATAGTTCATCTCAGAAGGAGCAACTACTTATTATGGTGTCATCCATAATTGCTTTTTAAATACTACCTACAGTGAAATTAGTTGTAGCTGAAATCCATTCTGATTTGTGTGTGATATACACACTACTTGCTTTTGCATTCAAACCTGGTGCAGGCTATCTGTGCAGGACTGACAACATCCTTGTTATCATCTAAAGGACAGTCCTCAGCAGTCAATCAAAAAGCCAAGGTTGAAAGAAGCTGACATAATGCCCATCAAAGTCTTCTCATTAAAACTGATTTCAGATTGGAAGTTGACTCTCCTTGACCAGAATGACTCTGTGGATGTTCATGTAGTGTATAAAGCATTGCTCAGACAGTTGGTAGCCCCAGCAGCAAATTGGGCAACATTCTGTATGTCCAGAGGGTCAGATGAATTCTGGGATGTTCCTTAGATGTCCTCTGAGGCCAAAGTGTTTGGTCTTCAGTGGCTTCTGTTTTATTAATGAGGGTGATATTTAAGTGCCTCTGAGATATCATTGGTAAGGATGACTTCTATGACTTCTACAATAGCTGACTGCCTCTTAGATTATGAATTTTTAGTGCTAAAACATCTCCCACCACATATAGTTTTCTTCTTTCTTTCTTCCTTATGTCATTCTCACCTCTTTCAAAAATAATCCTACATCCTTGAGGTCAGTGTGAATTGCCAGTAGAGCTTTCTGATGACTGTACTACACAGCAATGCACAATATTATTTTATTTTTTAGCATAGCATGTTTACTCCCACCTTTTAGTACTATTAATCTGTCAACCCTTTCTGGCTATGCAATTCTTGGTTTATAATACAAAAAGCATTATTTTGGGTTTAATTTTTTCTTCTCTTCTTGTTTTGCAGAATTGTTTTTATTTTCATGACGTTGAATTAATTATTTTGAAAACCAAAGCAGCTTTGTTTTGTTTTGGTTTTGGGTTTTGGTTTTGTTTTTGTTTGTTTGTTTGTTTGTTTAGGTTTTTTGTTTTTCTTTTCTTGGGAAGGAGGAGACAACAATAGCAGAACTACTCTAATCTGACAATGTACAGGATGGACCTAAAGAATCTCAACCTCCTAAACATCAGTTTAGAAAGTTTCTTTTGCTGTTTGCATTGCAATGTTGTATTTATAAAGCCGTAGTTCACCCCATGAAGTGTCTTTTTTCAATCTCTAACACGGGGAATTTGCTTAAATTAGGCAACTTTTGTGCCACCTAGTGGCCCCTCCTCTCTCAGAAATGCATCTGGCGTTCCCTTGTCTAAAACTCTATATGCATCCGGTCTTTAAGTGAGTAGAAAACTTTCAGTTATAGTAACTTGTGAACTAAGGAGTCAAACCCACACACTTTAACTATGAGGATTATTCTTTGATTTCTTTTCTTGCAGTTTTTATTTGGCCGTTTACCCCTTATCACTGCAGGTACTTATCCATGCTATGCAGAAAGAATTATCACAAATATTTATCTTTTTATTGTTGGAGTTTACTTCTGAGACGAGATCTTGTCATTTCCAGTCACTTCACACTTAGGTGTTTTGATATTCTCAACCGATGGGTCCCCAGATCACCCTTATTCTTGAAGTTGTTGAAAATGGAACAAATTGCCACCACTTTGTCACTCAGCACAGCTAAGTCAGTAAATAGTAGGAAAGGTGATGAACTTTTTCAAATAATTACACTGTAAGCTGTATTAGCTGCAGTTTTTTTGACCCTGCTTGCTTGAAGTCAACCACTTCCATTTATATTTGGGCACTAAAACAAGCTCCCAGAGGCAGCAAAGATGGGCAGACCCCATTGGCTCCAGGAGGAATTTGAGATGCTGACAAGGCTAGCCCATCTCACATCTGATCTCAAGATAACTGTGCTCCTAAGAATGCATTGTATCCCTGATGGTTCCACTGATGCAATTCAGATACCAAAACCCAGCATTCAGCCTAGCCAGGCTGGCTCCTATTCCAGCCAACTCTTTAGGTGAGGGATGCTAAACGCAAGCCTAAGGTTAAGTGCAGAGTGCTTTGCTAGGCAGCAATGGGCACTGAACAGGGGCTGCCAAGAAGTGAGAAAATCTGCCTTGAGCTGTGCTTGAAAGGTTGTGCACTTCAGTTCCATCATCCCATAGCGACACTGAGTTCCACAGACCCACCAGGACTAACATATAGGAGAGATCTGCTGCTGGGCAAGGGCAGTCTGGCACATGCCTGTTTGCATCACTAGCCATATTTACTCCTGCAGTCTGTATTGCAGGGTCATTTAGATAGCATTCAAATATTCAGTAACACTGATATAGTTAGGAAGAACCAGGTCATGGGTTCTTTTTGTAGTTGTTCTTCTGGGACTGCAACGTTTATTTGAATTAGAAGATCTAACCCCTTCTTCTCCAAATCTCCGCTGTACCCTGGGATACTCTATTTGAAAAAGGACTTAATTATGATGATATTCATTTACAAAGACCACTGATTTGAGAAATGGCCCTAATAATAAGTGCTGTCAGAATAATTACAAGACTATGAGGCTAGCAGTAGTGATGTTTGCTCTGCTAATTGTACTTAATTTAGTGTGAAGTTTTTCAGTGGCTCCTGTAGCTTTGAGTGCACTGAGTTGTGCTGCTGCTCTATACACCAGGGGGAGAAGATTATCAGTGAGGTAACCCAGTGAGAACCATTACTGAAATGATGCCAAGTGGCAGACTCTCCAATACTTTTGTTACACACAGCCAACAGTGTGGGCACTTGCACTGCCTCAGGCTGGCACATGGAGTGGGCACCCTGCCTGGAGCTCTTGGGAATGCAGTAGCTACTCACAAGGAGCAGTGAGGAAGCCAGCAAGCTCCAAAGTGCCACTGAGTGCAAGGGTGAAGACTTTATTCTATTTACCTCCTCACTTAAGGCCTTAAGGTGGCCTTTCTGATGATGGAAATTTATGGCTGAGTTTGCCAGGGTCAGAACTGGATGCCTGTTTGCAATGGATGCAGATAACAGTGCAGGGGCAATGACATTTAAGTCACTGTGAGGCTGTGAATGCATTCCCTGTTTGTAACTGCGTCATGTGTTTACCTTTTACATGAGAAATTCCCCTGGAGAGCTCATGGGACTTCTGCAAAGGGAAGACCCCATCTCTAGGGAAAGGAAAAAGAAAGTATTTGGGAAAGAAAAAAAAAAAGAGAAGGAGAAAACAAAACTTAGAAAAAAAAAATGGGGGGAACACACCAAACCACAACCTCAGCTGCCAATGACTGATTTTCAGGCTATTTACCAAGGGACAAGTTCATGGAATAATTTTCTATCTCTTCATGTGCAAGTGTGTGTATCATTCTCTCTCCTTGGTAAATTTTGAGTCTATTAACCAATATCAGCAAAATTTCACGTAACAGTAGAGACCTCTGAGAGATTAAGCAACTTGTATGAGAGTATTTTGGAAAAGAAAGATCATACTGATATTCCAGCCCAGGCAAAAGGCTTAAATCAAACTTACCCCTTCCCAGACAGCAAAATTAAAAGACACAAATCCATAAAGAGTCAACGGTAATGCTCATGACCTTATTAAAAAAAATAATTTGGGAGCTATCGTTTTGTCTTTTAAAACCAGTGTAGAACCATGGTGAGTGTGGCTGGACTTGTTTCTCTGAAATCACTCTTTTAATTTAGATCTACAGAGCTGACAGTGGCTGAGTTATGTTTACTTCCCTGCTTCTTCTCCAGGTAAAACAATGGACCCAAGCTATCCAGGAGGTCAGCAATGTTAAAAGCTTTTAATGGGTGGACTCATGACCATCGAGCTCATCTGACATCTCAGTGTGGGCTGGACAAAATCCAGTGTTGTGACAAGTGCCAATTTGAAGGCAGTTGTTAAAGAAGCTCCTCTCAAATTGCGAGGTAGATGACAGGAGCTATTGCACTGGTTAAATCCTCTCCTTTTTGTCTCTTCTGCCTGTTACCTCTTTTGCAATCGTGAGGCTGACAAGACCCATAATAAGATCACCTGCCTGTTGTTTTTTGCCCTTCCTCCCCCCACTAGATAGAGATCAGTGCAGGCAAGGGGAAGAAAGAGGATTGATTTAGATGGACCTAAGAAAAGCGTTCTCATCTGAAACCAGGTGTTCCTAATGCCTGCCATAAGATTTATTGCAGTCTGCATCAGTCAGCCCACACTGAGCATTCCTGAGTAATTGGGATTCAGTATCCTACCATCTGATGGGCACTGACCTCTCCTTGCAATCTCTCTTAAGTGTCTGAGCCTCTTTATTCCGTCTTCCATCCCCCAACCTACCTCTTCTGTCATATCCCAGCAGATACTTTATGACATGTTGCCATGCCAGGAAGCCAGCACGAAAAATATTACACTGCACCCAGCCTGGGGCTACTGTGAGAAATGGTCAAGTATGTGAAGTTTAAGCTAAATAATATGATCTTAATGAGATCATGTGGGCTACAGATCAAAAGCATAACCAAAAGGTAAAAAGTTCAATCAGCTTTTTCTGTGAGCAATAAGAATGACCACAGCAACTTTCCGCTGAGTCCTTTTGCAAGATTACAAGAGAAAAAGTCACTCAAAGGGATTGGGCAGAGGAAAATATTTCTCTTAAGCAGTTTTGACATCAAATTAAGGCAGGCAAATTGTTACCTGCTGCTATATAAAATGAACCTGATGTACCTGTGCAGGTGCTGACTATCCTTTTGACTAAACTGGGAATCCAACATTTCTTCACTCACTGTGGTTTACATCAGAAAACTTACTTTTGTTTCAGATCTCTTTTTGACAATTTTGGGCACTTGTAGATTTTGTTAAGCTGCTGTTTCAAATGAAACTAAGACCCCCCCTGTATAATTTCCAAATTATATAGAATATCTAGAATTGGTCAAGAAAATCTTCCAAAACTTGTCTCTTCCTGACAGACTTGGAAGCTAACAGGGTTTTTACAGAGATGTGAAGCTTTGGTACTGCTGTACTTTGGTTCTTTTGGTTTGTGTTCCTATAAAGTAGTCATTTTGTTGAACTGAACAAGTGTATTGCTAAAAGGCCAGAACTTAAAAGGTCAATATTTGGCATGGTATGGGAAAGCACTAGATGTTTTTGTTTTTTTTTTGTTTTATATCATTTAGCTAGAGATATATTTGAGAAAATTAGGTTTGTACAACAGTTTGCAAAATATTTTCTTTTTTATGCTTTGCCTTTTAACCTGTGGAGGGAAGATGTACTGCTCTTTTGTACCTTAGTAGTTCAGTATTCGTTATATGCCCAAGTTCCTCTAAAATGTTCCTATCAATAGTGACTATTCTTTTAAATTTCACAGTTTGACTTCAGTGGCCTTGGTTGGGGTGCCAAATTCCAGGCTGTGCCTCATCACTGTCTGCATACAGATTCACATGTGCACAAGTCAAAGAATCCTGAAATTTGTAAGCTCTTTTCCTTTTGCTTCCCACCATGCCTTTTCTCAAAACAGAAAATCAAAGAAGAAGAATAGTGAATGGAATGACAAAAGCTGCATGATCAAATTCCATTGTTAAAGGCTGTACCATTAGTCATTAGTGAATCTTAGCTTGTACATTCAATATTTTTTCAGGTGTTTAATTGCATATTATTTTTCAAATACTAATGTAGCCTGATGGCAGAGATGCTACCCCTACAACTTTGCAAACATGTTTGTGGAATCTCCTTATGCTCTGCACTACCCTGGATGTGCCCATGAAATCCATTTCTACAACTGAAACTGAAGAAACTGAACACGTGAAAAAAATGAAAGGACAAAAAGGATGAAAAAATATTGGCTTAAATAAATATTTAGAATTAATTCTCAAATTTAGTTCATCTA
Organism: Campylorhamphus procurvoides; assembly: GCA_013396655.1. Taxonomy (NCBI): domain Eukaryota; kingdom Metazoa; phylum Chordata; class Aves; order Passeriformes; family Dendrocolaptidae; genus Campylorhamphus; species Campylorhamphus procurvoides. The sequence goes on from WBMV01006434.1 coordinate 43,137, forward strand.
GTAGACAGAAATCCACCAGTGGTGCTTCAGATTCCTGGAAGAATCAACCCAAGGACTGATTTAAGAGAAATAAATTCTTTTAAATGGTTTCTGTGAGACTTTTTGCAACAGGTGACGTGCAGTAGGCATGATGGAACTCTCCTTTCTAAATGGGGGGAAACAAGATATACCTTTTCCTCTATCTAAAATCATGTGAATTTCTAACCTGTTATTAGTAATAATACTCTGTTGCTGTGTGTTAACACCCAGACTGGGAAAATATTTTGTTTTCCTTCTTCAGGGTAAGAGAGGATTAAAATGTGACGCCAGTCTTGAGAGATCACCTCAAAACTACTTCTGTGAACGCACAGAATTGGTTTAAATCAGTAGGAAAAGTGAAGGATGTTCATCTGTGCTAGTCCCTGACTTTTCAGGCTTTCGCCATCATGGTAAATGAACATCTGCAGAGCCAAATAACCTGCCAAGCTTTGTAGAGGTTTACCACTGAGACTAAAAAGTGAGCATGCCACTCTGGAAGCTGCTGAAACTGAAATCGGGGCTTAGCATAGTTCATGGTAGCACTGATCACCATTGAAATGTATAATCATTTATGTTTTGACATATTTATGCCATAGATTTTTCTCTGTCCGAGTCAGAAATGTACTAGGGCTTTATATTAGAAGTCACATTTTGCTGAGTGGTTACACCTGATCTACCTGCACAGGTAAAGGAGTGATTCTGCTGAGAGGGTTTATGCAGGACACCAGGATGAAGGAAGCAGCAGGAAGGTTTTGTCTGCTGTGTAATTGTGTTCACACTAATGCTTCTCCCCACCTCGCTGTGTCACTTCCATTGAGAGTCACACTTACACAGAACTTTTGCATGTAAGCCACTTGTCACAGAAACACAGAATATGCTGAGTTGGAAGGGACCCACTAGGATCAATTCCAGCTCCTGTCCCTGCACAGGACATTCCCAAGAGTCACACCATGTGCCTGAGAGCATTGTCCAAACACTGCTTGAACTCTGTCAGGCTTGGTGCCATCATCACTTCCTCAGGGAGCCTGTTCCAGTGCCCAACCACCCTCTGGGTGAAGAACCTTTTTCTGATATCCAACCTAAACCTCCCCTGAGACAACTTCAGGCCATTCCCTGCCCTGAAGTCACCACAGAGCAGAGATCAGAGCCTGCTGCTCCTCTTCCCCTCAGAAGAAGTTGTAATTGCAGTGGCTTTTGTTTTACATTAAGTACTTTTTTCACCAGCAACCATGCAGTTATTTATATTAACATTGATAAAACAGAAGCCTCCCAAATCAAATTTAAGCTAGGAAAGGATTAGTGTTAAGACACAGTGCAGTTCATGTGGCCATTTGTTATTTTTGATGATGATTATTTGGGAATAAAAGACGGATTTCATGACTCCAGCAATAAAGCTCCTTTCCAGGAGAAACCTGCAGTGAACATTTGGCTACTCTCGTGGACAAAGATTTTGCTTTCTGACAGAGAAGCACTCTAGTTCCATGGCCTTTATTTAAGTTTAAAAGAAGTGTTGACGTTTTCCTGTATTTCATGCTGAGGAGGGAAGAAACAAACTTTTCTCTGAGCTGACCTTTAGGAGATGTTGTGTTGCCTCAAGCCCTGTCATTAAACATAGCAGTGAGTACTAATGTTTATGGAAAAATGTTAAAAAATAATTGAGACAATAGGAACTCTTCTTTAACTTTTCTGTTGCACCCTGCTGTCCTAAAAATATATGTATGTTATCCAGGGTCACTTAGTATTTTGTATGTATGCATATATTATATGCACATAGAAGAATCATATGGATTATTTGTAAACATCTATGGATGTTCTAAGAATCAAAAGCATTTTGTCAGGACTGGTACCAAGCAGGAACATGTGCCTGTGTTTTCAGTTTATTTTGCTGTTTGTTCATACCAGTAAAACTTTAGACCCTGGTTTCCCTTTTGCCCTCTCTGCACTATGATCAACAGCACAGGGTAAGAAAACAGAAAAATAATACTTTCTTCTGCCACATATGCTTTCTTCTGCCTTCATAAGATCACATCTGATTTTTCTTAACTTTTTTTTTTGGTGTGTGTGTGTTTTTTTTTTTTTTGGTTGGTTTTTGGTTTTGTTTTGTTTTGTTTTTTAATTTTTTTTTATTTTTGTTTTTGGGGAGGGGGGTTTGGTGCATTTAAAGCCTGAAAGCAGTGACCCTGTTGCTAAGCAACTGAGATGCTTAGGCCTCGGTCCTGGTGGTTGAGAGGAAAAAAGGTCAATTAATGTGGCAGGCCTGTCCTTATCAATATGCTACTGTGGCACCAACTTTTATTTCTTTACAGTAATATATCATAATAAGTTTTGTAGGTCTTTATGCTGTGGTTCTCCTTTTGAATAAAAGCATAACTAAGACTTGAGGGTATGTCTGATATAACAGAAAATGTAACCATAAAAAAAGAAACCCAGAATAGAAATCATCTGACTGCTGACTATCCTGCTGTGCTGCCTGAGGCAGTTACACATTTCCATTGAGTTATTTTATGATCAGGCCAGTATGTTATTGAAATATTATCTCTTTAGCCTTTCTCATTCTGATAAGAAATGACAGGCTCTCAGAACAGTAATACACATGAAGAACAAAATATGGAGCTGTGGAGAAAATTCAGTTGGGGCAAGGAACAGCAGCTCAAGTATATTCCTATTAAAACTTCCTCACCAATCTTATGTTGGATTTTAAATAACTTTTTTTTTCTTTTTATTCCAAAGTGAGCATCAGAAACCTTTACTACCAGCACTATTACTACTACTACTGCTACTATAACTACTACAAAATTTCGTCAAATAATTCAGTAGTATGAAGTACTCGCTGTATGGAAAATTTTTCTTATTAGGAAATGTTTTAAATGGCAGTCAACTGCCCATTGCTGCATTTTTAAAGCATTTGGAGATGTAGCCTAAAATCCTCTCGCTGTTCCTATTGTCCTCATCCACCCATTGATCAGACTCCTGACTGTCAACACTCCTCCTCTTTGTGAAATTATCAAATGTAGACACCTCCACAGGGTTCTGTGGTATTTGATAGTGGCAGTGGCTCTGGTCACTTTGGGATCAGTGGGTGATGAGGGCAGCCACCTTCCTCTCTCCCAGGGTGCTTGGGGTCTGGGCTGGTGTCAGTCCAGCTACTGGGATGATCAGTGCACAGACAAACTGCCATAAGGAGAAAATCCTTTTTACATGATGATTTGAAAGTACAAAAAATGATTTGACTGCATTACTGACTGTTCTTCTTGTCTTAGAGTTACTTGGGTCACAAGATAACCTAATTTTCCTTATTTTTGAGTCTTGTCTGCCTACATGCTGCATTATCAAGTGTGATGCTCAGTGCAGAGGCTGATGGACTAGGAGTGCCATTTCTTGCCTGCTCTTTTCCCTTCCTTCAAGCTTATCCTGTTGTGTATGGCAGGAAAAAACATTCTGAGCAAGGCCCAAGTGCTTAATTATGTCTTAATTCCAGTAACAAACTAGGATTGTATCTAGTCAATGATGATGGTTTCCACAAGAGATTCTTATAGGTGAGATAGCAGGGAAGAGGCTTGGTGAGGACCTTCCTAGTGCCTACCAGGAATCCATTAAACTATCCCATTCTGCAGAAAATAGGAATTAATAGCCAGAAAAGGCATCCTACACCTAATCCTATAGCTACTCCAGAGAGACACCCTCCAGAAGACCACTTTGTTGCTGTCAGATGAAAGAAATTCAAACTGCAAACTTTTATGTCTTTTTTGCAGTCACTTCATGATTTCCGGTACATAAACATTATCTGGTTAATTACTGTTTATGGATAAGAATAAAACTAAAGGTCTCACTCCCTGTTTTTGAAAGCATGACTACGCCTTCTCTCCCCCACACTTCCTATTACAGTTAAATAACCTGCTTTCATGAAATTCCTTCTGGCTTTACATTAATGTGAGACTAGACCCAAGTTGTCGCCCTGCTTCAGACAGTGAGATATCATATTCCCTCTCTTCTCACACCCCATGTCCATAATGGCATGAAGTGACCTCCAACTAATTTGGAGTGAGGGCTCTCAGTTGTTCAGCCCAGTTTCCCTGAAGTTACAATGCTCAAGTGTGTTTTACTTCCTTGTTTTATGGCATTAATGGAGAAGCAGATGTTGCCTTCCTCCCTGCAAATGCTATATACAGTGAATCATCTTAGCCTCTCTGTAAAATTTTAGCTTAATGGAGTCCTGGCATTTGTGATGAGCTGAGGAACTTAATTTTATAGAACAACCTATTGAACAAGCTGTTCTTGGACATTCCCATCTCAACTAAATGTTAAAAGTATTAAAATTCACATTAGCACAAGAGGAAATTTTGCATGGGTAATCCTTTAATACAGTGTTTTATGGCTCTATTAGCTGCACAGCAGCTGGTGACATGATGAATTTAATCCATTAAAAAATTCAGTAAGAGGTTTAAAAGTCAGCTTTTAAAAACATAATCTTGCTGCAAGGAAAGAGAACTTCTCCTCAGGGCCAGAGACATGGTGAGTTCACAGTGTGGCAGGTATACGAAATACACCTGCATGACAAGCTTTCATATGCTTATGGTTTCACACCTAGCAGAGAGGCTTATGGTGATGAAAAAGAACTCAGGAGCACACAGGAATACTTAAGGAGTGTGTTTAAGTGTTGCATCTGACCAGCTTTCTCTGCATCTCTCTTTAATTTTTTTTCTATTAAGGGATTTAATACTGTAGAGTTAAAAGGTTGCCTTTCTGCTTCTCATATGTGTATATTCCATACAAAGAGCGTAGCATGGGAACTATTTCCTAATCTTTTGAAGATTTACTACCTGCCAAAACCGGGTAGAACTAGAAAATTCCTGTGTTTACTTCCCGAAATAAAACTACAGGTTTCTGAAAAGCCCTTTGTTTTCCTTCTTTTCCGTACAAAGATAGAAGTTAACATGCTTGAGTGTCATGCATTTTTTATAAATCTGTATTATGTGTATGGTCTTGACAAGTTCTTATCTTACCCTGGTATTTAGAAGCCTTCTTGAGCAAGCTCCTACCTACACACAGATTTAGTAAAAATCTTCCATTCAATAGCTTTTCTTAAATGTTTCTTTGCAGATGCAAAAAACCACCTGAAAACATGAATTAAATTCCTACCGGCTTGTAACCTACTAAGTTAATAAAAAGTACCTAAAATTTAATTATTATTATTATTTTAAGCTGAGTTATTTCTAGGATGTTTTAATTATTTTAGTAGCCCTCTTCCAAGACTGTTGGCAGTGTTATTATGATATATCCTTGCTCCTTGCCAGTCTTCTGGAATCAGCATTTATAGAATTAGACTGACTAAAATTATTTTTTCTTGACTGTGCAGTGGTTTCTGCCATCACTTCCCCACACAAATATTTCACCAATATTCACATTTTTCTGGATGACTTATTTTGCCAGGCACAGATATCTTCTAGCTTCCCAAACAGTCACCTTTGCTTGGTTTCCCTAAGGAAACACTAAATGTGTTTTAAATCAGGACAAGCACAGTTCTTTACATAACGTGATTGCTAGATTTTATTTATTCTACATCTAATTATGATATATAATGGACTGATGTAGATCATAAAACAGTAAAAGACACTTTAAATAAATAATTAATGGGTTCTTTAGCCAATCCAATTATGCCAAGCAACACTCCACGGAACTTTAGTAACATTGCCCTTTAAATTCTTTATCAAGTATAAAAAAAAAGTCCAATGACATAAACTGCTTTTCTTTCCTTTTGTGTATTCTGCTTCCTCTTCCCATTGCAGACGGTGAAATGGTTGAGGTGTAAGTGAGAAAGAACCATACAGAGACAACAAAGTCAGACTGATGGAAAGCAAAACCAAGGGAAACATTTCCTTTTTCATTGTATTTGATAGTTGAACTCAATGATCCTTGTGAGTCCCTTCCAACTCAGCATGTTCTGTGATATTATGCGACATAATTTGATTTAATTTTACTCTAATTGACATTGTGTTTCTTACTTTTCATCAGGGTGTATATCTTCTTTACAAAATGAAACTGATAGAAAGAAACTTCTGAAGAAATTGCATTTAGTAAAAAAAAAAAAAAAAGCCCAACAGGAATGTGTATTCTAATTTCTAATGTGAGCTGGATGAAGGCATATCTACATACTCAAAGTGCCTGATGTTATACAAGTAACTCTGTCCATACTCGAAATCAATAAATGACTTGCACTCTAGGAACATCCAGACAGGAAATGTAACTGCAATGTGTAGATAAGCAGAGAGATTTATTCATAGAAAGCCATTGTAGTATTCACCTTAAAAACTCATTTTACCTTCTCTAGGAGGGATCTTTCCTCATGTACTTTCTAGTCACTCAGAGACTGTATTTCACTCTATTTTGGAACTGCTGCACACATCCACTGTGCTAGGACAGGTATCATCACAGTGTGTTTCTTGTATTTTGGGAGAACCTTTCAACATGAAGGTTTGTGCAATTCTGCATTACAGTGTCCTACTTCCCTCCTGCTTCATGGGCTCTAAATTGGGGTGTGCAGCGTGTGAGAGATCAAAATAGCAGGGAAAAATCTGTTTAGAAGCACACACACTCCTAAAGATCTCAGCCATGCTTTTCCTTAAAACCGATTTCCAGATAAACTGGTGTGAAGGTTACAACACTAGCTGAGAGAACACCTTGTCCTTTGTCCCCTCAGGTACTCTGGTTGTTCAGAATATATCAATTTACATGGCTTTTTTGTTTTGTTGATTAAAGTAGTGTGCAATGCAATTAACATCTCCAAAAGAACAGAGTGAACTTCCTTGAGATGAATGTAAATACCACAGAAATTAAAAAATCTAAACTCAAACTGCACTAAATCACCACATACAGTGCGCTTAGTAAAGAGAGAAATAACTTATTTGCTCTTTTAGAGTCATGAAACTTTTTATAACACACCCTTCGCAATACATTATATTAAAAATTGGATATCAGAGTAGCATTTACTGGCAAACATGATTCCTTTTTCCTTGTTACAGTGTGTATCACAGATGGCTGATTTATAGATATTCAAATAGCTGGCTGTATTTCACAATTTCAGTACCAATGATTTTTAAAATAAGGTTTTGATGCAGGGAGCAAAGAGTGAAGAAAGATTTAGAACAGCCAGAATAATACATTCACAGAATTATTTGCATATATATATGTGCAAATATATAATATACATACATAAATGCTTTGCATTTTAGCACTGTGAAAACCTGACAAAACATCAATTAATAAATGTCTACATTACACCTCTGTAGTAGGCATTGTTACAACGTTCACATAAATAACAGGGAAGAGCTTATCAAATGTAAATGGGTGGCTCTTAATGTTCTTATTATTGAGACACAGTTTAAAGTGTTTACTGTGCAGCATAAAAGTATGTGCCTATAGGCAATTTTTGAAAGCATGCATTCTGCTTACAATAATAAAATATTACAACCTTTATTTTGTAACTGGAAACTGTCTGATATGGAGAAGAGCATTCTAAAGACTTCTAATACCTCTTATTTGAAAATGTCAGTTAACTTTCTTTCAAGTTGAGGCTGCTCATTCTTCTGAATTTTTCATTTGAATCATGTTCTAATTTAGGGTGATAGATTTGCCTGTTTGGCAACTCCAAGAATATTGGGATATAAATTAATGCTACAATTTCAGCTATCTCTTGTTTGCCATTTAGCCAGTTATTGAAAAACATTTCTAACTTTGAGAACACATAGTGTCCCTATAAGTTTTACATAAAAAGAAGGTAATGGATTTGATTTGACAGAAGTTATTGCCTAAACAGTCTGTGTGGACTTGCATTAAAAGAACCCTGAAATGTGAGACAGACATGGCTATTTACACTTCTTTGTGCTTGCAACTGCTCAAGTGGACCAGAAACAAAGAAACTAAGAAAAAATGACTAAACTTGTAATAAAAAAATCCCAAACTTTCCAGAAAAGACCATTTTATTAGTATGTGTTCCAAAATAGTCTAGTGTTACACAGGAAGACACCTCAGCAATGGGGTGCCTTTATTATCTGCTTCTCATTTATGGCATAATTTTGATATCAATTTAATGTAAGCTATATTTAAAAATGTGATGTAGTGCAAAAAGTCACACATGAAAGGAGAAACGTTTAAGAGTCATTCAAATGACTATCATTTTCTTAATGCCATCACCTCAGGTAGGCAGTTAAGCATGTGCAGCCATCATATGCAATTTGAACAGTGCCTGTCTCAGCTCCTACTGAACTCTCCACTGCAGATGTCCAAACATATGAGGAACAGGGACAGCAACATTTTTTATTTTCTTTCAGCCTTTAGGAGCACTTGGCAAGCAACAGCTATTCCTTGTAAGTTGTTTTCCCTAGAACCACCAACTTTCAAGGCCACTGAGCAGCCACCAGGGGCACAGTCAGATGCTCCTGGGCTTTATGAAGGACAGACTGACAAGAATAGGTTTCCATAATCTCTGTTTCCTGCTGTTTCACTTCCAGATGAGATTTAAGGTGGGGATCAATGATTTAAATAGCTTTTCTGTCCATGTCCCATCACAAATAACATCACTTACTCAGAGTCCTGCAGCCAAACAGTCTAAGCTAGAGTGTGTAGGAGGTGGGTGCTAGTTTTACCTTCTGTAAAATTAGGATGTTAATATTTAGCAATAACACAATTTTATACTGATGAAACAAACAGTGCTGGAAATGTTTTACAAGAGAAGCTATAAAAGTATTCATTGCTCTTACTAAAACAAGCACTCTGGGGTGAGCAAATTCCGTATGCATTATGTCAAAAATATTTAGCAATCACTTATCTACAGTAGCTGGAAGAATAAAATTTGTAAAGAAGGCACTGAAATACTTACTGTGGTGAGCTAACAGAGGCTCTAAAAAGGTGTTTTTCTTTGTGAAGGACTACAAACCATCAGTGACAAAAGGGATCTTTTAAGTTGTCAAGAAAGGCCAAAAAGGTATTGCTGGAAAATAAGAACCATCCTCGAAATGGTTCAAAAAAAGAGGATGTGGAATCTCCCACCTGTGAAGGGACAAACAAAGCAAGCAGTGAAAAAATGAGAGCTGACATCTGTGTCATATGTGAAGAAGACAGAGTGGATAACAAGAACTGACATGTGGGAAGATGCCTTTGCCAAATTGCCAGGAGTTCCAGAGCTGGGGACACCTTGCTGAAGGCAGATGAGGTTGGGAAAGATGAATGCACCATGCCACCTTTCAAAGGTCAAGACTTTGCAATGGCATCAAAGAAACCCTGCCACAGTTTCTAGGTAGAGAAAGAAAGCTTTCATTCCTTCCTGCAACACAAAAATTGAAGGGAAATCTAATAATTAGCCTATTACAGGATAGTCAATCATTTAACTACTGAAAATCAGGGGAGACATATTCTAATCTCATTTCACTTGAGAAATCCTGTTGCCTTTATTGGCAGAATTCGTGCCACTGATGGGAAATCTCTCATTCTGACTTCAAGAGCAGTTGTTCTCTTGCGGCCTGATTCATTAAGTTAATGGGACACTTTCTCTTGAGTCCTCTGAGAATAAGATCCGTGCACTGATAAATCTCAGTAGTTTCAAAAGTTCATCTAATCAAAGGTGATCTGAATGTCTTCCATCCAATTACTCTGCCAAAGACAATCAGTTTCATAACACTTCTAGATACTGCTTTTTCAGCTGGGCCCATCAAACCAGGAAAACCAGTTCCTTGCACTTTGTTGTACATCTGTATCTTTGCCTATGGCTCCTGCAGCCCAGAGAGAAAGACAGCATGATGGCAGGGAAGGGAAAGAGTAGGACAGTATCCATTATGCCAGCACAAAGAAGTGGGTTTAAGGTTTGAGGACAGATTCAGGGTTTCATGTAATGTTGTTTAAGCCATTGCAACCACACCTGAATTTTGACCTGCAAAATGCATGCTCCTTTTCTGTGAAAATGTCATGTTTTCTTCCTTTGCATGGTATCTTCCACCTAGAGACTGGTGTGGTGCTTCCTTTTAGCTCTTTCCTCACAATTTTCAACTCCCTATCCTTCACGCCCACTTGTTTTTATTAAATAACTAATACATGGGGCAGTTTCTTCTGTTTGTTAATTTTCTTCCACAATCAGAGATGTTGCCTCTTTTACACACTACCCATGACTGCCAGATTTAGGCAGCTACACATACCTGAGGCACCCTCTCTTGATTGCATAAAGATCAAAGTGATCTTTGCTTGTAATACGCAATAATTCATTGTCCTTATATTCCAAACTGTGTCAAAGACACTACATTTTGCTATGTATTTTATGATGTTTAATGTACTCACATGATATTCAGGAAAGGTCTTGCAATAAAAGCAGTAATCCCCATTTTACCAATGGAATTTAAATCAGGAAAACCCACCTGCTCTGTACCTTCCTAGCATTAGTGATTAGAGTGTATTATGTAGGGGAAAATAGGTTTGTTGAAACTGATGTATAAGCAGTCTCACTGTTTGTAGGAACTCAGTGCAGACTTCGTGGTTCTTTGTAATGCTGCTTGAGATTGCTCTGATTTTCTTGAGAAGCACTGGAAACTAAGCATTGCACAAACACAAAGGGAAGGTGCCCAGCCAGGCAAATTTGACTGTTCTGATTGCAAAGTGTTGGCTGTACAAATGATAAGATAAAAAAACCCTCATCATACATCATTGGTCTCCTGCTCTGCTAATCTTTCACATTTCAGTGCACCTAATGTTGATGAGAGGTGGAACAGCTAAGCTAGTCTCAGTTACAATGGGTAACCTCACTGGGGTCATTTGTTTGGTCTGAGGCATTGTCAATGTGTTAACAAGACCTGCATTTAAAGGAAGAGAGAACAAAAGGAGTAAAAAGCCAAAATTTATTTGCCTATACTATCCATTCTTACCAGGGACCAACTAAAGCAAATGCTCCTAATTCCATCAAGGGCATTTCTTCCCTTTAATGAGCACATAGGAAAGAGAGACATTGTTCAAGTACAAGGGTTCAGTTTGCAGCAAGCCACAAATCACATTTCATTTATCAGGCCTACAGATGACAGGATATCATCAAATCCCTGGAGAGTCATATTCATTAAAAAGAAATCTTAAGTAATTACAACAATTAATTGACTTGAAACAGTTTCGGGTGGAGAAGGTTTACATAATTCATTTGCCAGACAAAACAAGCCTTATGAAGTCAGGGCAACATATTATTTAGAAGCATCCTCCCCTTCCTGTCATCTTGAAAAGCACGGGATAACACCAAACACCTGGAGACAACAGAAATGGGCAAACAAACAAATGAAAGGCAGGAAAAGCACCTCAACTTTTATACCTTTATGAAAGGAATAATGATTCACTGACCTCCTTATGCTTAGAATCCTGAGAAAAAAAGCATCCTCCCATTTCTCCTTGTTTATTCTAAATAGGCAGAGGATTTCCAGGGATTAATGATGTTATAGTAAATTTTGGAAAACAGACAAACTAAAGCACTTCACTGCGTACAATGCAAACATCATGTATGTCTGGTTGCAAATTCCTCCAGGCTATGAAGTGTGCAGACTTATTTTGCTACTTCCTGTTGACTGAACCTGAATTTACAGATATCAAAATGCCATTCCCACACCTTTATGAGCAGTGGAAAGAAAGAATATTCCTCAAATGAATCCTATTATGCTCTCCAATATTTTCTTGTGCTCTCTAATGTGTGTGTTTCTCAGTTTTACTTCTTGCTTTGCATTCATTTCACAAATTGAGGCAGAGTTTTTTCTGATACATGGATGTTTGGTCTCAAATGGAGTATGGTATTAATCCATGAGTAGGGCTTTGAGGTATTACAAAAAACAGGTATAGCACTGGGATTTCCATGGTAACTCCAACCCCCTTGAGCTGAGAAAGTTCTCTGAGTTCTCTGGCAGGTTTTCAACATGTCACTCTTTCCACTGGTGGCACCAAGTTGGATTCCACTTCTCTAGTTATGCATATCAATATCTTTGGGGAAATAAAGGAAAAGAATAATCGTGCTTCACACAATGTATTTGCCAGAATAACAGTCACAGAAAGTTAAGTGCCAGAAATACTCTGAGATGTTTATGAAAGCACTTAGATTCAATGTGTAGGTATACAATTGATTTCTCATATAGTTTCACTAGAAGAATGAGGCAAATATTATTATGAGACTTAAAAACTAGGTTCCTACATCATTAACTAAGACAAATCTGCAACTCAACCTAAAAATAAGGAAATGCCCGATTCAAATGATTAATGATATGCAGTGTCAGTGAAAAGGTTGACAAAAATCAGTGCCTATATTTGACAAGGAAGAATGCCATTTTTTAAAAACTTGTTAAAAAACACCTCTGCTCATGAATTTCTGGCCTCTACTGTCTGCCCACTGCGTCCTGTCACTGACAGAGATCCTTGTCTCATTCCAAAGCTCTCCTTGTGATTTCTGCAGAAAGAAGAAGAAAGAAAAAATAAATCCTTATTTTTGGTAGTGCCACATAGTGAGCGAATAATGAATTTCTCATGTTTTCTGGCTATTATTTCAGACGACTAATTTCAGATACATTCTAATTTCCACATGTTCTGAATACTTTTCAAGGCATTATTGCCTTTCTTTGAAGAGGGTAGGTTGTGCTGCCTGCCACGGTGGAAAAGCCCACACATTTATGAGTTTTAATATGGCATATTTTCCATATGCACCAACACATAATCTTAAAAACCCTGTTTTACATGAATTCTATTCCTCTGATAAAATGGAAGGAGTGCAAGTTATTTTGTTTTTCTTAGCTTGTCCATCATGTAGTCACTCTCCATCACAGTAAGGTAACATAGATAGGTCACATTCGCCTTCAATATTTATATGCTCTGTAGGTTTAATCTGCAATTCATGAAGACAGAGTAAAACTTTGGTTCCACTGGTAGGACCAAGGGAGGTTTTTGTATAAGAGCATCGTGTTTGCCCCTGATTCTGACCATAGTAGGCGGTGTAAAAACAGAACAGAATATACAAAACCACTGTACATGTTATTTCTGAACATTTCATAAAAGACCGAGGCAACCAACCCATCACAAATAAGACACCATCACTGCAGCAATGATAAAATCAAAATGAAAAAAAGATGCTAAGTCCAAGTAGAAAATATGGATTTCTGCCTAAGCATTCAATCAGGTTATTCTGCAAATTTTTTTTGGCAGTGCACAGAGTTCATGTGTGTTGGAGCCTACATAGCAGAAGGGATGCATTTAAGTAGTATTGATAGTCTAAGTTTCTGACCATTACAAATGCAGACAGCCAAAAAAGAAAATCTACTAAGCCTTTGATTAAGCTAGCAAACAATGGAAAAATCTTACCAACATGAGCTTGATGTCTGATTGCAGATCGTGGCCAACGTTGGGACTGATTCCTGCCACTACTCCCACCCAGGCAGGTCCTGCTGAGAACAGCACAGGACCATGCCCTGCCTGATCCTGAGCTTTCTCCTGCCAGAGCTCACTTCAAAGGAACAGACTCTGCCATATGCCCTTACACATAGTGGGATTCTAAGGGCTCTTTTTCACAGCTTCCACCGTTCTTTCTCCCTCACTATCTGCAGGAGCCTGTGTATGTTCAATTCTGGTGACGGAGGGCGCATCTTCCCTCCCTGACTGCTCCCACGAGCACAGCCACAAGTGTCTGTTGTTACACATTTCCTTGTGAACTTGGGAAGAATTTGTAAGTGTGGCTGTGAGGCCATGAATGGACTTACTGTCCTTTCTTACACTCTTAGGTTATTGAAATTTCTGGGTTTTTTTAACTCTCAAATTTCCCTGCAGCACCCATGATGCAGAAGGAACATTGTTAAAGAGCTACACCTATGGTTTAAAATGAAGTTTGCTTTGTTTTATGAAATAAGGAGGAAGTGTCCCAACTGGTCTGATCCAGCCTATTCAGTCACACAAGTGCAAATCAAATGAAATCCAGAGCAGCAAAGGCCTTTGTTTTATCTAACTGGGTATTGCTGGGAGATGCTGCTGCTAAATGGTGATCTACATTGTCTATGAAAGGGATAAAATCCATTTTGTGACTGTATAATTGAGTTCATCAGATACTGTTTGGCCTCAGAAGATGCTCCTTCTGTAGCCTTCCCTACTTCTTCTTCTCAGTCACATTTATGATTTTTAAGCTGTTAAGACATTCACAAATTAAAATGAAGGAAACCAGAACACTCTTCTTTGGAGGCTTCAATTTTAAAACAAAGCAAAAGAGCAAAATACTGGAACTGAAAGCGCCTTTTTCTTTGGAGAGAAAACACCAGGTCAGAAGCCATTTCAGAAGGTTTATGGGAAAACAGCAATATGAATTCTAGACTGTGAGTTCAGTAACTCCCATTGAAAGGGGGTGGGACAAATTCCTCCCTTGTTAAGGAGACACAGAGATTTTAGAAATGTGTGTAAGTCAAATAATACAGAAAATCAACATAATACAAAAAAAAAGAAGAGAAAAAGAGTTCCATGGTATGATTCACCTTATCCAAGTGTATAACCCTGACAGAATGGGCAGCTTTTCAGGTGGTGTAAATCATTGTCACTCCATTGACCTCAGTAGAGTTGTTCTATCAGGGGATATGACCCTCTTAGTATTTCTTCCCAAGGCACAACAATAATGACTAAAAATGTCGAAAATTACCTAGAGATTTCCACATTTTTAATATTGTGCTTCATTAATCCAAAATCCATTGAACTCAATAGGAGATTTTAATTGAATCCATAGGTTTTGGATTGCCATGTTCAAACTAGGCATGAGTCTACAGTCATGTTACAGACCCTAAAAAAATGGTGTTTGTAATGGAATTGCTGACAGATCCTTAACCGTAGTGGTGCTAGCGGGAGTCACTATAATATTGTAAATAAGGTGAATAGGCTCTTCTTATCTCATTTCACAGCTGAGCAGTGTATTGCCAGATAAATCAAATCAGAGTAAACGGTTTCATCTAATAAACTGGGTCAACATATAATGTATTTTTCAGGTTTGCACTTTCATTGATTCTCATTTGATTTAAGAAGAGATATTTCAGTTTATGTTTACAACATTTGAAAATACCTCTTTTGCCCCTTCTCTAGAGAACGAGCAAGCAGGAGAGAGATGATGCAAGGTGGCAGCGTCACAAAAATGTCAAGTTTTCTGCTTTCTGTAAGTTCTCCTTCCCATTTTTATGCATCTGGGAGAGAGCAGGGGTGGGGAATGAGGGAGTTACTATCTCATATCTGCATTTTCTCAATAATGTTTTAGTGATGTTTGCTAATGTATCATTCATTAACCATCAGCCACTATAAAAAACATAATCTATCTCACAAAGTGGACATTATTATCGCATTAAATCATTTCACAATATACCTGAACGGTTCCACATGAGGGGCCTGGCCTGACTGAGCTCAAATGCCTTGGGGGCAAACTCTTCAGTAGTAATGAGATACGAGGTCTGTCTGTGATGAATATGATATTACTCGTGTCAGTGGCTGTGGACTGCACCCAGAATATTTCTTCTTACAGCCTTTTTTTTTTCCCTATTGCAAAGGAACTCAGGCAAAGCACTATTAACCCAGTAAATGAAGCTCTAAAGATCACAGAGTGTGCCCATTAGTCGACAAGATTGTGACTAATCCAATTTTTCTTGCAGGGAGCAATTCTAATGCTTCTGTAACATCTGGGGATGGCAGGGCCTGCATTACTGATGAAGCTGGGCATTTTTTCTTCTACCTTTTTCTTCATCGAAGAACAATTATTGCACTCACTTATTTCACTGCTTCTCCTCCCTCCCCCACATTTTTCCCCGACTCCTTCTGCCCTGATGACCTCTTTGAAGATGGTTGAAATAATATTCCAGGCTGACAGAAGAACTGGAAAGGGTGAGGACTGTGAAGGAGGCTAATAAAGATACTCCATGTGTTTATTGGAGTGTGGACAGCAAATGTGCTTGTTCAGTGCAGAAAAAGTATTAAGTTCCCCCAAAACAAGAAGAAAAAGGACCTAGGACATTTTATTATCAGTCACCACTAATGGCATGCTGTCTTAAATTGTCCCATAGCTGTAAGAGAATGTCATCTTGCTTCTACTTACTTTGGGAAAAACGTTGTGTGTTATTCTTTGTGTGACAGCATTACACGTCAGAAGAGAAAAATAATCCTTTTCTGATTTATTTATTGCCAATTACGGGATTCCATTCTAATATAAAGTGCTACTAAGGATGAGCTGGGGCATTTTCATTTGGATAGAGCCTCAAAAAATATTTTGCAATACTCAAAAATCTATCAGATTCTGATGACTAACATATGTAAATTTTACAGGTTGATTTTTCTGTGTTCAGAAGCAAATCTTACGTTCACCTGTTCAAAGAGGCAAAAGATGCTATGTACCAACAGGCTTCTGGCCTTATGGGTAGGGAGCAATGCAATAAATTAGAGGAAGAATGGATTAAATCCAGTTTACTGTAACTTCGTTTACAGTGTTCCAGGATGGGAAGAAGTTTAGGGATAGAAAATAAGTCAGGGAATTCTGCATCTGGTTCCTTAGATCTTTGCATGAAGGAAGTTATTGTTGTTCTCATAAATCAGCTGCAGGCCTATGGATTTTAGTATATGAGTATTTCATGCTTAATCTCTCTTGTATCTATCTCCTGCAAAACTATTTTGTTGGGTTCCACACTGAGAATTAAAGTTTGTCCAACATTCAAAACATCTGAGCTAAAACTCTACATCTCAACAGCTATTTAATATTTTATTATTTTATTACCCTATCTCACACTGTGACAGTGTCTCTACAGGAAGTATTGTCTGTTCAACATATCACACGCAATCTGGATTTTGGAAACAGAAACCCTTTTTTCACAACATATTTCTATTTCTTCTATAACCAGAATACAGAGGTGTACGTGGTCAAGATAGAAAAGTTTCAGACTACAGCTTTTCTTCTCTTTTCTAGACTCAAAGGATACAGTGAGGATTCTGTTGACTTTCAGTTACAGTTCTGTTGTGGATTACAAGTTTGTCAGGAAATATCTGAAGAATGTCACCAGGTGACTTTGGCAGGAGTCCTTCAAGAGCTGGTGCCAATCAACGTGAGGAAGAGTCATAAAAGAAGTGATAGACTAAGCTCAACATTTGCTAATATTTGTAATAGTATAAATGTAGCAAGTAGGAAGAAAAAAGTTAGCAGATTTGAAGGTATTTTAACAACCCAGATGTCCGGGCCGTTAAATTGAAATACGTGTTAATTTAGAGAAATAGAATCAGGTCAGAGATACAGAGAATCAGAGAGAAAGACAGAGAATCAGACATATGAGTATTTATTATGTAGAACAGTCAAGACAAAGGAAAGGTTCAAGGCATGAAATACCTGATGCTATCAGTCCAGCTGAAATACCAAAACCTGGCAATCCAGGCAGTGGCTTTCATCAACAGGAAATGGAGAGAAAAGCAACACAAAGAGGAAATGCCATTACTGCCTTTAAGTAGCTGTAGTTTAGTTTCACAGGGAACAATCATGTTTAATTTGAGGCACTATTTATCATTCAACAAGAAAGCAAACCATGAACTCTGCAGTGTTTTGTTATGAAGTTAAGAAAGAATGCAGCAAAAATAGGCATTTTGTTACCAACCTGCCTGTCAGAACTCAGCCTAAGTAACTTAGATCTATTTTGGACTCTTTAATTACCTGTGTAGACTAGAAAATCTGTTTCTCTGGTTTGGAGATTATAGAGATGTTTAAATTAGGTACTACTAAAGTGTGTACTTTATGTATAACAAATATTGATAGTTGGAGTTATTGGACTAAACCCTCTAAGTCCACTTTGAGTCAGCAACAAAACCACTATTGGATGCACTGAGCCAAGATTTTATAGTCAGGTTCATTTTGGCATTTTGTAGATTAGTCCATCTAATTCTTTTGCTCTTGGATGTTCTCCAAAACAACTAAAGGTGGATCCATCCAGTGATGTCAGGGGATGATATGCAGAATCACAATATTGCCATGTCCCTTTCCAGACCAGATTAGCTAGGAACTTGGCCAAATGTGTTTTACGTGCCTTTCCTGACAGATGTATGCATGTAGTAATGAAAAAGAGTCTGCAAGACAGAAAATACTTGTGGTTGTGACTGAAGTGATTAAGTATGCAGGTGTTTGTTGGATTAGGCCTTTAAAGTGGATCTTGCCTAACAGCCATAACTGTTATGGATTAAAGTCATGAATCAAATGGAATTAGTTGATGTATGATAATGTTACATCACTGGGAGAAGAGAGGTACTTATTTTTTGTCTTTGAAGCGATAACAAACACCATAAATTTTAATGTCAACTCTTGCTATTATTATCTCAGCAATTTAATTTTATTTAAATAGTTTCACCTTTTTTTTTCTTTTTGTTATTTGTCAAAACCCACCTTTGCCTTTCTTTCTAATAGCGGAATCTGATAAGTTGTCAGCTGGTTTGTGTGAAACCGCAGCAAAACTGCAGTTGACTTCAATGGTATCAGGTTTTCACTCACAGCTTCCAGCATGGTTTGAACTGACATGCAAATCCAAATTCAGCTATAAGATGACAGAAAAAGGATTTTTTTTTTCAGCCTACAGATTGCTAGACTGCCTGAAGCGTGCTACTTTCTTACATACAACATGTCTGTAGAAAGGTTTGAGAACCCTTCATTGTGCCTGGGTAATTCCACCAGTGATAGAATCTGAGACGAGTCCTTGCAGAAAGTGTTTGTTACAACACATGTAATTGAAAATCACAGCCTTGAAAGGTGTTTTGGTAGTGGGTTGTCAAAACTTGCCCAGTGGGACAACTCAGGAATTGTGAAATGAACTTTTTTGCCCTGATGTTTACCATCATACTTGATCACTGGCACTTGATACGCTTTTACTGTATCAAAACCAATTGAGTTTTCTGTCTTAAATTTCAAGAGAACTGTTGCAACTCATTTTGATGTTGATTCCAAAGCCTAATTTTACATTTGACATGTCCAAGCCTTGAAATACTTTCCTGATAGTTAAATTGGCAGCAAAATCCAGCCATTGCAGAGTCCTGAACAGAACCTAGGGGGTCACTGCGCTACTAGTTATGTGTAGACCTTGAGCTAATAGATATTGAACTGTATTGGTAGTGAGTTTACTACTGAAAAATGTTATTTTAATGCTTTTACAAAAGCCCCAGGTATCTGGGGATACAGTCTGTCCCAGCGATCCAGATAGAAAAGTATTCCTAAAAATGGTTCTTAGGCAAAGTTTTTAACAAATAGCTGGGAATAAGAGCTCTAAGGCTGACTAGCTCCCTCTGCCACCGTGTGTTTCAAATAACACTTGTTTGGTGACTTTGCCAGGGCACCTGTCCTAGAAATAAAGTGCTGCATGGCCAATGTGAGCTTTTTAGTCTTTTTGGAATTGGCCTGATGACAGTGTAGTTACTGCTGCAGAATTGCTGTGCTTTAGCCTCAGCAGTGTTAAGCACTGCTTAAGCCACACTTAAGCACAAAACTAGGATATTTCCCACTTGACTTCAGTGGGAATCTTTTTTTTTTTTTTGCCTAATATTGAAAAAGTCACTTCACTTCCTCCTCTTCGCTTAGAGACATCGAAAGTTGGAAGAGAAGTCACAGGACAGCAAGTGGAAGGGAACATTTATGAAGGGCTTTATCTGGATTCATAGACAAATGGATTTTCAGATGTTGTGGCCATCAGTGTAAAGCAGCAAGCCTCTATAAAGGGGTCATATTTTACCAGTATGTAAGGGTATGTAAGAGGGAAGCAGTCAAACTTGTGAGATGCAGCTGTGCTAAACTAATGGGAGCTTCATCCCTTTGTTCAGGAATAACTGCAGTTCTCTCAGAGCCATCTCAAAAAATGATTGAGTGAAGTTTGTGGCTGATTCTGACAGGACTAATGGGAAAAGAGGAGAGCAACATATTTTTAAATGATGATACGGTAAGCGGAAGTGGATCTGCTCGCGTAGTAATGCTCTATTAATTAAGATCATCAGGAGGCATTAGGAAGGAGAAGTGGAGGAGACGGAAATGTTTAAAAAAATTATTCAAGATATTATTTATGAACTCTATTTCTAGGACTACAGCTGGTGTGGTGCCTGTCTCAAAAATAAGTGATGGAGACTGATGCTGCGTAATGGGACAATTTACAAATAGAAATGAAGGAAATGTTTATAATTCTGACCTTAGTGACTCCAGTAAGATCAGTCCGTTACTGGTTTAATATTGTTTCACAGTTTGTGCTGTTAAATCAAAAGGTTATCTATAATACATCTGGCACTATTAATGCAAAGGATCAGGGGTGTTCAACAGACATTTATTCATTATTAATATAGATAATAAAGGATCATTTATGAGGTTACAGATGAGATTTTTATCATCAAAAGCTTAAAAAGGGAAATGTATTTTTGCTCTAGGACAGAGATGAAAGGAGTCAGTAATGGGAAATGTAAGAATCAACATGAAACTGTCAAATTCATTCTTTTCCTGAAGACAGCTAGGACTTGATAGCAATGAATGAAAAACAAAATAAAATTAAATGCTTTTGCTGTAAAACTGCTTTATTGACAGGGAAGGGCTTTCAGTTGCAGTATGGTTTGCCCTGTTTTTCTTCTTTTAGCACGACAGTCACCAACATTTTTCCCTCATGCAGCTGTGCTTTTCAATGCCTTTTAAAAAGACTTAGAGTGGGAGAAGGTATCTGTGTCTCAGGAGCTACTGGGAGCTGTTTGAAACCAACCTTGACAAGAGGGAAAAGCAGCTCCAAGGACCCTTTGCTGTTGGGTGCAGACATTGCACTCATACAATTTATGTTTTAGGTATGGAACTCTCTGCCTCTTGCTGGTACAATTGCAATTGGTGACAGAAGGATGTCCACAGGTGAAACAGTAGTAACAACTAGAACAAAATATTGGGTTTTGGATTTTTTTTTTTTTTTACCCCTGTCTTGTAATTGCTGATATTTACAGAGGGAGAACAAATGCCTAGTGCTACTCAGGGTGCTTATGAAGTGGTGGTGGGTGGGTGATTCATCAAGCCGGTGGAGGTTTCTTAACATCACAGGACCCATAATATTTGTTGAGACTGCCCCCTTCATTCTCAAGGCTGCAGTCACCCAGGGAAGTATTTCCTGTATGAGTGGGAAATGCCAGGATATTCAGAGTTAAGGCTAAAACTCTCTCCTCGTTTCACCTACCAGTCTTATCTAGGGCAGTTGCTTGAATCAGCTTCTAGGGTTCTCAGAACATTCAATTATCTTGTTTCCCATATGATCTGCAATACCCAAGGGTGGATTTGGAATTTGATGAAGTTGTTTCCGATCTGAGGGTATGGACTGACCAGTCTGCTTGAGATGACCTCAAATCCTCACTAGGAACAGCAGCAGTAGTGAAATAGAAATAGTCGCATTGGAAAATTAATTTCATTACTTAGGTACTGTCTTTGCATTGTCTAGAGTTTGGGTACAATTCTGAAAATCCTCATTTGAAATTCCCTTTTCCCTTATTTTCTTTGGTCCTTTGCATGTCAGAAAAAAAGAGTCCTACACATTCCATTCCCCTTATTATTTGTGGGATCTTACAAAAATTGTGTAGTTATTTCTCAATCAAGCAGATGAAATCTGGCAGGCATTATAGAAATGAGCCAAGAGCAAACCTAAAGTGTTGGGGTTTTTTTGTTTGTTTGTTTTTTTTGCTTTTAAGTTTCTGCCTTTTTGTCTATAATTTCATGGAAATAAAATATTTTAAGGATGTGGAAATACAGCCCTTTCTGAAACTCGGTCCAATAGAGAAAAACCCACAGGGTCATATCTGGATGTGAAAAACCGGATCCCCTGTCCCTCCCTCCAATAGGATTTGAATATATCTGAAACTGTGAGTAACACTTGAATAAAAAATAAATATTTCATAAACAAACAAATTAGTTTTCCCTGAAGGTGAAGGAGGGAGAATGGTCCCTGGATGGGCTTGAGAGCTCAGATTTTCTATCACATGTCAGAATTTGTTGTAAAATGATGTATCACAGGGGGTCAATGAGAAATGGAGCAGAGCACGACGGGAATTTCTTTGTCAAACTGTCTTTCTTTTAGTTGCCATTCCAGCCTCTAAGTCAAGCATGAGGACAGGTAAGCCCTGGCTAATCCACTGAGCCTAATAAGTTACCCACTCAGCTTCCATTTTAACCTTCTTTAGATATTGCTGTTATCATAATGAGTTGGCAGGATTTAATTTGCTTTCCTGCAAAGTCCACTGGAGTACATTACTGGTCTTTGTGGGAAGGCAGCAGTAGGGTGACCACTCTTCTGGCTCTGCCATGGATTTTTAATCCTTACATAACTTCGTTGTAAAATCTGGCAAATTTGGACTTCCTTCAGCATATGACACAGGAGAAAAAGACTGTAAATGAACATTTGGCTGCAGGTATTGCAAATGAGTTTTAACTTCTGATTGTTGATCAGAGTTTATATAGAATATTGAACATTTGAATAACAGGTCTATTTAGACAATTTGGTCGAGCTTTACAAATTCTTTCTCCCTTCTCTCCCCGTGTCTCTAACAGGAATAGGTTAATATATTACATAAAGCCATTGTTAGTCCCAGGTGCAGAATATTCTGCCAATGAACAGCTACATACCTAATTAAAGAAATCACCTTAGCAACATCTGGAGTCACTCCTGGATGCTGATGGAGACCTGTGAGCACGTAGTGATGACCTTCAAGCTGCAGAAGCCTAGAGAGGGCATCAGAAAGACAAAGAAGCAAAGCAGTGGCAAGTTTGACAACATGGGCTAATGTTTTAGCTGGGAAATGCCCTATATTTCAGTCACAAAAGATTATATCCTATGTGACATGCAATACAGATGCCAAGGTCTTTTCTATCAAAGAAGCTTCTTGAAATTCATGAGAAGGAAACAGAAAGATTTTATATGTGTAGAAAGTGAGGAGAAAGTAATTGATACATCAGACAAATACATACCTGCCCAAGTCATTAACATGAGGGAGGGAGAAAGGATACCATGGTTAATGCACAGAGAAAATGCAGTATATAGAAATACCTCTGAAAGCATTCAGCTAATTAAAGGCCTGAAATGGGAAAGTATTACTTACATGAGTAGTCAAAATGGCAATCAAACCACCACTGTAAGGACAACTCACAGGTAAAGGTTTGCTGTCAAGACCTGAACGAAGTAAATGCTTGAAAAGCCTGCACTGATGATTAAATCCTGTGCTTGTTAAAATGTAATAATTCCAGTGACAGGGAAGAGATTTGATTAGTGTGCTTGGACAGGAAGGCATTATTATGGAGGAGTGATTTATGGTGTAGAGAAGCACAAAATTTGCAGATTTTTTGTACATGTTCAAACATAATCCAGGGGTAATTTTTTCACAGACTAAGACCTTGTGCAATTAAAAGCATTCATTGATTTTACTAAAGTGGATAGGTATTTCTACTGGGTTTTATTCAAAAAAATATTTCTGTGGTTTGCAAACGCTGGGTTGGTGGTTTGGTCAATTTATTTTACAATAAAAGAACTTTGCTCTTGCATAATAAAGAGACTCCATGCAGATAGGTGGCATAAGATCTGTGTCAGAGTTATTATTCTTTGTGCTGCAGATTCTAAAGAATAATAGTACCTGTTAATTTAGTGTACATTTAATTAAATAGAAAATATAGTCCTCTTAAATCACTGGGAATCTTTCTTCTGATGCAGTACACTTTTGTCCACGTCAGTAGATCTGCTAGATCCTCACAGAATAACTTTCTTCTACATTTAAAACAAATTAATAATGATTTACTTCGTTCTGAGATGACTGAGAATAAGCAACAGAGCTACAGTCCAGGCCTTCTGTGACTGGCTGTATTGTGCTCCTGTGGCTTGTGCAGTACATCACCTTCTCAGCTAATATAAATTTCTGTGCTTCCATAGCCTTGAATGCAGTAGTGATGATTAATGCCAGATGAGGCTCAGGGTCTGCTGTATTCTTGGAAACTATCTCCACTTTTTTCCTCCAATAAGCCACTAACACTTCCCCAGTGCTCTTGTTCCATGCCTGTTTGCTAACAAGAAGGAGGAAACCCTTTTTCTAGTGATCTAGTGGCTCTGGGATGCTTCTTTGAAGTATAAA
Organism: Campylorhamphus procurvoides; assembly: GCA_013396655.1. NCBI lineage: Eukaryota > Metazoa > Chordata > Aves > Passeriformes > Dendrocolaptidae > Campylorhamphus > Campylorhamphus procurvoides. The sequence continues at coordinate 67,290 of WBMV01006434.1, forward strand.
TAATGAACATGGCCCTATAATTATCCACGAGGCTGCATGTTGAACACTGTGTCCAGTGTTGGTCTTCCCATTAGAGGAAGGACATTGTTATGCTGCCAGGAGTCCAATGGAGGGTCAGAGAGATGGCTGGAGGTGGAAACACAGGATATATGAGAAGCAGCTGAGGAATGTAGGTCATTTCATTTGGAAAGAGCCAGTTTTGGAAGAGATTTTAGTGCTGTCTTCTACCATCCAAAAAAGCATAAGGGTGGTTCGTAATTAAAGGATGGTGGGCAGTGGGTCCAAGCTTCAATAAGAAAAATTCTGATTAGATATTAGGAAATGAATTTTCATAGTGGGAACTATCAAATATTGGAACACTTTGCCAGAGAGGCTGAACACTCTCCATCCTTGCTGATACTCCAAACTCACCATGCCGGGGCTCTGAGCAGCTAGTTGGATCTGCTTTGTGCTGGGGTTAAATCATTTTACCACATTGCCTATCTAAGTTGTTTCATTCTGTGCTAGTCTTTTTAATCTCAGAAGCAGAGACTTGTTACAACTGAAATTTTCACACCACTTCCATGTATTATCATGCATTGAAACAACAACATATGTTCATGTGGTGAGTTTTCACTAGATTCAAGTTCTGTTTAACTTTTCTTTACTGTATTTGCCACTCAACAGTAGCTAGGGTTGTAATTAAGTGTTGCTATACATTTTGCGCTGTGCCATAAGCAATAAAGTTTTCAAATAATAAATTATTGAGAGTATAAGCTGTGCCTTGCTAACTTGTGTATTTTTCTTGTGTAGAATAAAAGTGATTGAAACAAAACACGGTGCATACAAGGCTATGCTCTGTATTACACAAAACAAAGTGATGTTGGAAGTGGAACAGGCTATGGAATGAATGTTTTAGAGTTAAGAATACTAAAATCAGTTGCCCAGAATGAAAATTGAAACCATAGCCAGGTTTGTTCGCTTCATCTTCCAACACAACAACTGTTGGGGTATTGAAGGTATTGGAACAAATTCAAAACAAAGCAAAGGAGGGGTTTCATTGTAATTCTTGCCATAGCATGGAAGATTGAGGTTTACATGGAATCCAGGACTTGACACGCTTATCGAGGAGAATTCTGATGCTGATTTCATAAACAGAAACTACCTCTAACTCTGGAAGTCACAGAGCTGCAAATTTTTAGAAAACTGAAGGATGTTCCAGGCTACTATTGGTTTATACTTTAATCTCATACTTCTCCTTATACATCTATTACTTATTGACACTAGAAAAAAAAATGGTATTTGACTAGATGATCTTTTGATCTGACTTAATATAGCTGGTTTTTTTGGCCTTTTCTCTTCTTCTGATATGTTGGGTAATTTTTTTCTTCCCCCCTGGAGCTCTTGACTAAAGAATGCCCAGCCCTCTGGGAGCAGCACACGTGCACCTTGCTCATTGCATAGGGCTGCTTAATGCAGTCAGGCTCTTCAGAGACTTCAGCTGTCAAAATCTTTCCAGTTCTTGACAGCAGACTTCACTGAGGGTTTATAGAGATTTGAGATTTGATCAAATTTCTGCTAAAGGCATATATCTACTATGTTCTTCCCACTTTCAAACTTTTGCACTAGAGCATAAAATGTGGGGCATATAATCAACTGCAAGATTCTTGAATTAGAATCAGAAAAACCATATTTCCTCTCAAAAATTTTAGCTCTTTTTGTTTTAAAACAATTAGTGAGACACAAATGCTTGCCCTGAAACATCATTTCACCACAGTTAGTTAATTCATTAATTGAAAAAAGGGATGAACAAATGAAAAATAAGGTCTCATACTGGAAGGTGTTGGACAGGTTTAATATTACGTGTCATTCACATATACCATCACTTTGAGTTATGCTGGCTTCTAAAGCAGACAAATTAGTGTGGGCTCCCAGGGCTCAGAGTCTGTAGAACTGGAGTGCAGTTTATATCCCACTTAGTTTAGTAAGCAGGATGCAGAACTGCACTGAAGCACTGGGGTTAGGAAGGTAATGGGGGAGAAAAAAAGAAAATAAGGAAAACAGGCTTGTAAGGTTGTGCTGCCTATGGCTATCCTGTAACCTGAGTCACGGCCACATTCAGCTACTCCAGGCAGAGGTACACACAGATACATTCCTATGTCAATTCTACATAATAATGTCCTGGGGGCTGAGTTGAGAGAAGGAGAGGAGACTTCATGAACCATCTGAAGCCACTTTTTGGGACTACATTCTATTGGAAGATTGAACACTTTGTAGACCAGCCCAGAACCAGCAAATCATAACCAGCTTTGCCATGCAGCTTGCCTGGTCTGACCAGACAGCCCAGAACCCACAGGTTTACACTCCTCCAGCTTGCTGACCAAGCAACAGAGCAAAAGGCAAGGGGTGGCAGCCCCACAACATGTCACAGTGTCACAGGAAACCAAGTTTCATTAGAGCTGCAAACTGTGCAAGTTCTTGCTGCTCACACACCTCAGTAGTGTCCTTCAGTGTGAGGTTAAATCCCTGTCTCTTTGAGAGGGATTCTGCATTTATAGCATGTAAGAATGCTAATAATAAATTTCTCCTAGTCTTTCTCTTTGTATTGCCAACCTAGTTTTTGGTGGGAAGTATTTCTTAATGTATATTAACGTAGTGTAGATCACATTGTGATTTCATGTGAGACCTGTATATAAAACAGAAATGAAGGTAAACCAGTGACTACATGATGTAATATTTTCTGGGTAGGGGAAAAGAAAGCAAATAAAATATCCAGATCTGGTATTATTTATTCCAATATTTTCCACTGGGAAATATCACTTGATGTGCAGCCACTGTGGCCTGATCTAGCCTGTTTCTTGTAAAATGATGTTAAAAGGAACAGTTCATTTAGACAAACAGGTTGCAGAACCCAGCACAGATGCAAACTAAATGTTTATTAGAGAAAAAAAATTGGTCCTGTGGAGAGAAGCATAATTTATCTTATTTTAGATTTTTTGATTTTGATAACAGATAAAACAAGAACTTGCTTTGTAAACCACAGTAGTGCCCTACTGTGGTACATATAAAATTAATGGGAAAAACAGTAATTCAACTAGTTCAGTTCTCTCTTCTTTCTAACTCTGGATCCCAGTTTCCATTTTTAAGGAATCTCATTTTGGTCCACAAACCAGAAAGAATTTGGCACCTACCACATTGGAATAAGTCTTTCTGACAAAGAGGTATTCAAAGCTCAATAAAGCAAGAAATATGTTAAAACTGGTATATCCAACCTGTCCGTGTGCATTCCTGAGACATATAGCTATATATTTTTTATTATTAATATTAATAAAGGCAGGGCACGGGTGCAGCAGGCCTTAGTTTCTGTCTTTGGGGACTTTCATCTTTAATATAGTCTCTTAAAAATACATGCATTGCTACATTTTTCATTACCCTTAATTTTTTCATCAATCACGTTAATTTATACAGGGGGCACTTAATAATAGCTAATTAACACTTATGACTTTTTAAATTAAAAGACCTTTGGAGAGATTACTGATGATTGCAAAAAGGTTTTTCTTCCTCCCATTAAAAAGAGAAAGAGAGACTGAAGATCTGGCTCGGGTGGATGGGGGGAACTTCTCTCTTGCTTCGCTGATCACACAACAAATGAAAACAGCAAAGGCCCGTGCAAAGGCAACACTGCTATTAGCTTACACTCCTGAAAGGTGCCATTACTTTCACTGATTATTAAGCAGCATATATATTATTCAGAGTGACCTTTAAATAGCTGAAAATTAAATTATAATTTACTGGGGAGATATCTAAACTCATGTAGCTATTATTACAAAAAAAAAAAAAAGAAAAAGGACTGTGATCTCATACAATGTCCTGAAAATATATTTTTGTTATTATCAAATGAAGTGAAGAAAGAAAAAGTGTTGAATTTTGACAGTGAGAACGCTCTCATGAATTCAGATAATATTTTTTAATAACCCCCCCTGTTACTGCAGTGAGAAATTGCCCATGGTTAATTTTTGACTGCAATCACTTTTGGATGTATCAGGGAGCTGTTGGGATTCAAACCACTTTCCCTGGCTAGTAATGACAGTATGATTATTTCCTTTAAAAATAATGTTTCTCAAAATCAAGTATAAGTGCTAAACACTTCCAGTGTTCTCTAAATCTCAATTATCTGGCCAGAAACCTCTGTTTTAAAGCATCAGTGAGGGGTTTTGCTGGTTTTGTGGTTGTTACTGTCGCTGTAAAAATAATTATCACTATAATAACGATATTTTAAGATGATGATCATGATGATGATAACGATTATCATTGTGATTATAACCCACCAATAGGTGTCTCCATTTCCTGACAGAGCCCACAGAAATACTCAGCATCTGTAACATTTTTAAGATCCTACACCAATCTGGTGATGATGGGAGGAAATCCAGCCTGGAAGGACAATACTCCACACCTGAGGTGACCTCTGACCACCTCCTTTGCAAGTTCACCCTGGCCACGATGCTTTTGCTCTTTATCAGTGAGTGTAAATGTCTGGTACCAGAAGTCCACAATTAGGTTAACCTGAAGCCTTTTCTTTTCCAGGCTGAACAATCCCAATTCTCTCTGCCTTTCATCATAGGAGAGGTGATCCATCCCTCTAATCAACTTGGTGGCCCTCATATATAGAAGTCCACATGTACAGTCAGTCTACAGCATTGATAATCATAAATTAGGAGGAACAATTAAGAAAATAAAAAAGTGCAGCCATTCTGGATATACGTGTATTGCTCCACAAAAATAATTAAACAGACATCTTTTTATTTTAACTGGCAATGTAAGAATGACTGAAGTTGCTTTTTCACTCAGGGTATACCTGCTTTTATGTTCAAATGAGTGCATTCTTTCCACACATGACACTTGTCCTCTGAAAGTGCACAGTGGAACTGATGAAGCTGTTCCAGTGCCCAACCACCCTCTGGGTGAAGAACCTTTTTCTAATATCCAACCTAAACCTCGCCTGACACAACTTCAGGACATTCCCTGGGTCCTGTCACTGCTCACCAGAGAGACAAGATCAGTGTCTACCCCTGCTCTTCCCCTCACAAGGAAGTTGTACCTGCAATGAGGTCTCCCTTCAGTATCCTCTTCTCCAGCCTGACCACACCAAGTGCCCTCAGGTGCTACTTCTTCCCCTCTAGACCCTTCACTATCTTCAAAGCACTCCTTTGGACCCTCTGAAAGCTTTGTGTCTTTCTTATATTGCAGTGCCCAAAACTGCACACAGGACTCTAGCACAGAGTACAGAGGCTCCCTCATCTGGCTGATGTCCCCCAGGACAGGGTTGGCCCTCCTGGCTCCCAAGGCACTGCTGACTTGTGTTCAACTTGCCATCGACCAGAACCCCCAGGTCTCTTTCCATAGTACTGCTGTCCAGCCTCTCATTCCCCAGTCTGTAGGAACATCTGGGGTTGTTCCATCCCAGGTGCAGAATCTGGTACTTGTCTTTGTAAGGCTTGTGGTTGGTGATTCCCAGCCCTCTAATCTGTCAAGGTCTCTCTGCAGGGTCTCCAGGGAGTCAACAGAGGAGTCAACAGCTCCTCCCAATTTAGTGTTATAAGCAAACTTACTTAGTATGCCTTGAAGTCCTGCATCCAAGTCGTTTATGAAGCTGTTGGGGAGAACTGGGTGGAGGGTGCAGCCCTGCAGGATCCCACTGGTGACCAGGACACACAAGGTGATGTCTCAGCTTTCTACCAGCTTCAAACTGGAGAAGGGAACCAGACCATAGGGGTGCCAGTTAGGAGTGCTGCATGCTTGTTGTTCCCTTACAGTCAAGATTTTCTGAATAAAAGAAATGCTGAGCCACCAAAAAACGTATGGGAAAACTGGTCTCAGATGTCAGGACAGCCTTAGAGCTGGGGCAACAGGAGTCAGCAGCAGTGTTATCAGAGGCAACACTTGCCAGCATGGCTGTGTGGTGGGACTGGAAATGCAGTGAGGACATTTGCTCACTTGTGGTCAGAGGAAGGAGGCCAGCTCGTATCAGGAATCAAAGCAGCAAAACAGAAGAAACTCCTCCAAGGGGTAGCAAGGCAGTGCAGGATGGCTGTGAAATTGCTTAACATCTTGATGAACTGGAGCGGGATTTACATATAAATGATGTCAAACAAACACATCCTCCATAATGCTCTGCCACTCACCACCTCAGCATTACTCATTTTGATATCATTCCATGCTGTGAAAACGTGCACGAACCAAAAGAGTTTTACTGTGTTCTACAGGGTAGAAAAAACAATTACAAATAAACCCAAAAAGCAAATACTCATTATTATATATTGGCAATTTACTTGATAATGGCCCACATAGTTACAACCAACATCCCTTATGTTAGAATTTCATGCTACAAGTGCCCTCACTGTTTAACACAGAACTGCTGTGGCATACTCTGTTAAATTACCAAATAAATTAATAATAATAATTAAAAAGGAATTTGAAAAAGCTAAGCTTCAATTTACAATGATTTGTAATAGAACTCTGAAATTTTAAAATCTCTTGGACTCTTTAATCCCCATTTCCAGAAGGTTTCTAATTTTTTTTCTTCATATAAACCAACAGTTTTTTGCCTTGTTATCAAAAACATCATCAGTGATTCATTTACTTTGGTCTCTCAAAAAGACTCAAATGCTCTGCAGATTGATCTGTGTGAAATTCTTGTCATGCAGACAACAACAGGCAATGGAAGCACCATCCCTAAAGACCAGGAAGAGCGACATATATTTAATCTCTTGGTTTTCTACTCTGGGAAAGGTAATAGCAATACCCCACGTAACCTGAGACAACTAAAATGCAAGGGAAGCTGGAATTCATGGGAATGGGTAGTGTGTTCTCAAAGAAGGGATTTTTTTGCCCCATACTATTTTTTAAGAGCAAAAATCACTTTACCAGCTAATTCACCTCTCTGCTTATCTGTTCAACCATCTAAAATCACCATCCATTGCTTTTTATGTGACAGCAATAGAAATGGTGAAATTGCTGGTGGATTTCATTAAGTCTTTGGCGAGTCTTCCTTTTTTTGGGATTAAATCTCATCCTTGTCTCCTTTTGGGAAGTGGATGGACAATTAAGATTTATAGTGAGTAGACAGTTAAGCTTCAGGGGCTTAAACCACACGGCTCAAAGTGGAGTTTCCCAGAAGGCTTGGCTGTTTTCCCTGGAGACTTAACATCTGTTTGATCTCTACTGGAAGACTACCCCCTGTGAGATCCCCTTAAAAGAAGATGTCCCCAGCATTTTTATACTGCTTCTGGGACTTTGTGAACAGCCTTGTCCCCAGGAAGCACTGCTATCATGGCAGTGCATAAATCAGAACTGGAACTTTGATGTAAATGGGGCTGAATCCATTAATTGCTTTAAAAGTCTTTGTGATTCGTGTTGTCCCAGAGGACATGGAGTTATAGTGATTCAAAGATCACACCACGCTTTGATGTTGCCAGGGCTGGATTCGTTATTGCCTGAAATTGTAAGAACAAAGCTTTACGTGGACACTGGAAATTAGCTGGGAGCCAGTGGAAGGATGGGATCCATGGTATTTCCCTCTCCAGGCTTAATGAGCCTTAGAAGACCCCAGCAGTTTCTTGGTGTGCAGGAGTTCAGTTTTGACAGGTGGAGACACAACACTCCGGCCAGTTCTTAGAGTGTTGCCTCAGCTGCTTCATCCTGGAGCTGCTTCCTTGGAGATGCTCAGACATATTATAAATATTGGGTTTGGGTATTGCTGCCAGTTTGCCCGTGGACAAATGGCACATGGCCCTTTAACCAGAGCATGCGGCTGCTGCTGTGGTCAAATGGGCCTCCAAACTTAACAAGCACTGCTAGACATCCCAAGTTATAGAGGTTTATATTATACTGTCAGTCTCTGTGTCCAACAAGAAAACTGTATAGGACATAGATCTTGCACTGTTATGATTACCTGTTGCTTTTCTGGGTTATTGGCAGCCTGGTTTGCAAAGTATCAGAATAACAGCCTGTGCATGAGTCTGCCTTATTGTACACGTGAGGGAGACTCTCTGCACATCTATTAGCTGTCAAAGTCACCATTTAGCTCTGTACTTAGAGTCTCCAAAATCTTTAAGGATGCTCCAGAGCTCAAATCCCATTGTTTGGAAATCATACTCAGAGCTCAGAGCCCACAGTTGTGGTGTATGTGCAAATTTTAGTCTAGCTCTGTGGACCAGAAAAACAAGTCTATTACCTCTCTAGAATGAAGTTAATTCATTATACTATGTAGAGAGGTCACATATATGTAAGAAAGACATCAGATTCATTTTGTAGCCTGCACAGAAATAATTTTAAAATACACACACAGAAGGGAAAAATAGGCAACATAATAACAGTAATGAAATCGATAATAATAATAGAAATTAGCAATTCTTTTCCATTTTCCAGACTAGGCAAGGAAGAGTTAAAACAGTTTGTACCAATTATTGACTACAAGATCTGCAAATGATTGCATAAAATTTCCAAAATATGCCTGCAAGCTTCTATTATTGATGTTGTGCCCCAGGACATGCACATATGGATTTAATTGTCTAAAGTGTTTTATTAATTAAATTGCTATGATTTACCTCTCCCATGTTAGCATTTACAGTTTATGAAACAGCTCGTAATTAGGAAATGACTATACTGATGTTGCTTGTTTACTTTGCAAGCAATACATAATAGTGCCACATTCCTCTTTTTAAACCCACCCTCCCAGGCTACCTTTTTTCGAGCCCGATTAATAGGCAACTGCTGCTGGTGCGTTAAATTGCTTTTTGGGCATGTTTGGGGGGGAAGATAACTGCTAGGGTTACTGCTACTGTGGAAGTGCACAGCAGCATCCTTTTTCCTGGACTGAAAGCTTCATGCAGACCTCAATGAAGTTAACAGACATCTTATATTGGTGTGCTTTGGATCTGTCCCAACAAGCAAAAATTAGGGTATATTTTTTTCCCCAAAATACAGCATCATTTTGACTGCGGAACACCCAAAATTCTCTAAGCAGACAAGTAGTACTTTATTCTCATAAACAAGATTTTGAGTTTTCTTTACTGAATCTCAGAAAGATTTTCTAGAATACTTATGAATAAATGCCCTGAAGCTGTGCACAATTGGATTTATTCAAATGAAAGAAAGGCTGTAAGTTTTATGCAGAAGAATATTTGACAATGAGTAGATCGGTATTACTGCATCAAAAGGTTGCTTAGCAGATCTAGCTGATAATCCATCTCTGTCTGAAAGTTAGTATTATTAAATTTATAACTTAATTCCATAGTCTCAAATTTTGTACATCTTTTTGCTTATTTGGAGAATGTGGACGCCATATAAATGACCCACATATGTAAGTGGAGGAAGAGAGAGAAGAGTGGAGTGTTATTATAGCAGGCAGTTGGACTTGATGATTGTTTTGGGTTCCTTCCAAACAAAATAGCTACTCTATCCTATCATTCTATTCTATTCTATTCTATTCTATTCTATTCTATTCTATTCTATTCTATTCTAGTCTAGTCTAGTCTAGTCTAGTCTAGTCTATTCTAGTCTAGTCTATTCTAGTCTAGTCTAGTCTATTCTAGTCTATGTTTTAAGACAAGAATGGAAGAGAATGATCTCTTGAGTAAAATTTGCCACAAAATATGACCTGGTAATTTATATAAATGTTCTTTCTTTGCTTCTGTTCTGCTACTTTTCACACTAGGGTAAGATCTTACATAAGCATGGCCTCTTGCACTCCCATTAATTCCCAAAAGTTTTACAATCCTTGCTGATGCCAAACAGCTCAGTACTTTGCTTTCCCCAGCTTTTACTGAGTTCAGCGATAGTAGGGATGGGCACAATGCAACTGATGGCATTAATTCAAATACCATATATTCTGGTTTGTTTGTGATGCAAGCTAAAACCTCCCTGCACTTTTTGGTTGAAAGTTGCATTTTAAAACCCCAAGTGAACAGAATTTTGCACAGGAAAGAAGATATGAGGGATGAAAAACAGGACTTGAGATGTTCACATGGAAACTGGTGCTTTCTTCTGAAAGTGAATTTAACCCTTCCTGTGAAACAAAAATCTTGCCCTGCTTAAGAATTTTGTTGATCTAGTAGTGTAGAATGTATCTGGATAGTATCAAGTCTTGGATTCCCCTGCCAATGTAATGCTAATAGAGACCTTTTCCTAGATACCAGAGGATAAAGTGATCTTTCAACTAACTATTCCAATTGGTCTTAGCAGCTTTGAACTGGTTTAGTGGTTTTGGTAAAACATAAAGTTGTCTCAGAAATTATTGCTGCCCCTGTGGCTTATTGAGTATTTGGCGTGTAGTGAGTTATATTTCAAAGTGGTAAATTATAAATGGAACTCTCCACATGGAAAAATTCTTTGGGGAGAGATCATTAAAGGGGATTTACTGACACTTGTATTGACTTTGATTCTCTTTGACGAACGAGTGAGGTCATGTTCATCTTCACTGTGGTTGATAAGTTAGTTTCTTCCCCCTTTCTTCTCTGTGTATTAGGAATGGAAAATTTCTGTGGTGAAACAGTGCATTAGAAGAGAGCTAAAATCAGAAAAGAAAGGGAGATTTCAAGTAGAAATTTCAAAGTTTATTTAGTGCTTTTGAACAGGTCTCTAGCTTTCAAAAATGTTCACTAAAAGCAGTTCAGCTTAATTCTATGAAACTTGCTGGGCAGGCAGCACCTTTGAAGACAGGTCCTTGTTATAGGTGCAAAAAACTTGCAAATGCTGACCAAAATACCAAATTACCTCAGAGGCAGAATCTCTTGTGGCACAAGTATACCTTACTCTGGGACAAGCTTTAATAAATCAGGTTGATGCTGGTTTACCACTATAAGTACACCAGTGCTCTTACTAGTACATTCACAGTTATGGAAATAATTTCATAGAAGTCAGGACAGTTCCTCCTGCATAAAACCAGTGGTGGGAAAAAATAAAAAGCCTGCTCTTTTTCTGCCATTTCGAAAGTTGTACTTGACTAAGAATATTGACATACCCCAGACTTCTCTATCCTCAGGAAATGAAACATGGTGGCTACTACCCTTCTTGCAGGAGTACCCAAGCCACACTGACGAGGTGTTGTGTGCTCAGACCCTTCTTTCTTTTTGATGGATGGAAAGTGACAGGAAGGTGGTTTGGAGGAGAAGCCTGGTCTGGGTCTAGGGTGGTCTAGGGTGTTGTGGTAGCCCTCAGGAGGGCTACCCTGTGTACTGAGTTGGGTACAGGTCATGCTCTGTGTCAGCTCTGAACTTAATTCTGGGCAAAAGTCAGCTGTCCACCTCTGCTCGGGTTTTCCTAAGGGTAAACACATGAATGAAGTCCAAAGACTCATGTCATATCTCACAGATGTCCTCACACATGGCCATGTAATCCCTCTCTTCCCACTGACTGCTGCAGAAGCCTAGAAAGGTCTACTGGAAAGCTCAGCCTTTTGCTCTTGGAGTGGTAAAATTCACTGTCCCCACAGCTGAGAAGCTTTGAGTGGATGCTGCCTAAACCATGTCACAGGGCTACACTCTTTCTGAATGCTAATGCACAAAGTCACCTCCTTTGCCATCACGTACATGCTTCAGGCATCCCACACCTTTACAAGGTGATTTCATTAGGATTCCAATTAAAAACCCGGGAAGAAATATCTCCGTTGCTCTTTTCCTTGTAAATATTGTATCTTTGGTTTGCTACTGGAATTTAGAAGCTGATATCTGTGCAATTAAAGTACCAATTATACTGTTTTTCAGCTTCATTTCTCAATAAACTCCCTTACGATAGCTAATATATTAAGAAAAAAAGAGAAAGAACTGATCAGAAAAAAAAGCAGGAAATCCTCAAAGATATGATCTAACCTTTACAGGACTCAGAAAACCACTTAATACCAGCACTTGCTATAATGTGCAGCTCCATGAGGGCAACAGCAGTATACCTGCCATAGTAATATTTTTGCCTCTTTATAATATTAATTGATTGAACTTAAAATGGCAACATCAGCATCAGCGGGACATCTTCACATCCCTGCCACGATTTTCAGTGTGTGTACAGAGCATTGCTGGTTGGAGCAGCATGTGGACAGCCTCTGGCTGGTGCAGAGCTCTGCTTGATCTCTGTGCTTGGCTTTTGTAAGCCCTAAAGTGTTTTCCCCCCATGGAACAACTCACCTTTGCTGTAATGGACACTATAACAAGCAGCCAGCATTGAATAAGGGTAATGCCACTGTGCACTCCTGTGCCCTGCTGCAGCTGTTGGCTTCTAAACTAAAAATGACAGAGGAAAATTAATATAGTATGTATAAAGAGAAAAGCCTTTTAAAAAGCATGAATACATATATTGCCGCCAAATAACTTTCTTTTCAACAATAAAATATTGTTTCCTCACTGGGGTTTGGTCCAAAGCCCCAGAAGATCAAGGAGAATGGTTTCTAATTCCTTCTTCAGGCTATGGATAAAGCCCTTTGAGCAAATTTTTTTACTCTCATCCATAACTCATATAAGTGATGTGTACAATCTTTGATTTTAAAGAAGTATTCCTTAAATTGTACTTTGTAGGAAATAAGGAGCAGGAGTTCTTCCTCTGCCTTTACACATCTAAAATGCACTCAAAGCTGGGAAGTACTGCATGTCACTGTGGGTGCAAGTGTAAAAATAGTTCAGCTGCAGGGCCAGATGCTCAGAAATGGTCATCTTGCACAGAAGGCCCAAACTGAGTAGCCAGAGCCATGAGAGGAATCCTTGGATGGCATCAGTCATAGCAGTCCCCTGGTCGCCTTAGGGCAAGATATGATGGTTGTGGATCCATCCAATACGATGGTTGTGGATCCATCCAATGGTTTCTAGAGGCCAACACCACATCAGTCCTTATTGATGGTCTCTTTTCCATGCCACAGATTAAGGTGGGGATTTCAGGTGCACAGAAACAGGAGCTGAGCCCTTCTCATGAGCCTTCACTTGAAAATTTAGCCTCACATATGCCTATGCCAAATAGCCATGAATAAATGCTACTTTAACAGTGAGACTGCAAGAAGCTGCACCTGGCACCCACAAAAAGATAAATCTTTGTCATTTTCCTCATCCATTTTATCTCCTGTGACAGTATTAATCGGCCTCAAGTGGCATATTTTATGATGGCCCTTTTTTTTATTAAGCACTAAGCAAACCCTGTATTTCTCCAGAGCACTAAGGGGCCACTGGTGTGAATCTGTCATTAACATGCTAAAGAGTTCTGCTCCAAGAATAGTGTGACCTGTTCGTTTGTATGTTAATAGAGCTCGTGTCTAGAAAGATTGCAAGGCAGTCTTGCACCAGGCACAGGCTGCTCCTGAGAACAATGCACGGAGCTCTTGTGAAACAACACCACCACCAGCACCTTCCTTCTTCTGTAACACCTCTCATTCAAACGACTTCAGGCACCCTGAAAATGAGTTAGGTCTCACAGCAGTTCTGGGATGTTGTATCCCTGCCAATATGTTTTAGGAACTAAGAGGGTGTAGGTGGGGAAAGAGAGAGATTTGCCTGAGACTCCATGGGAAGACAATGGGAGAGCTGTGGGTAAAAGCTGAGTCCCAGTTCATACTCATCTGAAGGCAACTTTGCTCTACACAGTGCAAAGAACACAGTGGGGTTAGAAGATCAAGAAAGAAATTTCTCAGTAATAAAATATCCACATCAGTTATTGATTTTCAGTCTGAGCTCCTGAAATCAGTTTCTTTATAAACACACAAATAAATGTGTCCTCCTTTTCAGTGACACTGAGCACACAGCTAAATCTCAGGTTAAATTTAGGCATCTCAGTATGAATTTAGGTATTTAGGGTTCAAACTCTTGGCAATTCAGCATCACAGGTCATGGAAACTGATTTGGTATTTTATATACAGTTGATCTGTTTGTTTGTGTTGTGGTTAAGGTGCAACATATCTATGTTAGAATAATAGAATCATCTCACAGGACTAGGTGATGTTGCAAAGACATACTGCTGACAGGGACACAGACTGATGAGAGCAGCTCCTGATCCCATGCAGCTTCAGAGGCATCACCTGAGTGCAGGAGTGGCCAAAGTCTGTGGAAACACGGGGAAGTTTTCCTTGCATTGACCCAGGAATCCTTCTGGAAGCATAGACTCCTCCCCAGTGTGAGTGGTTGGAAACATCTCTCGTGCACTTATCCACTATAGGATTTAAATGGATATACAAGTGCACTCCTATCAGCAGTATGAAGTACTTTTGAAATAAATTCAAAGAACTCACTGCAGAGAATGCAAAAGGTTGTCTCTGCTTCTTACCCCAATTTCCTTGTCTTGTAGACAGAATGAAGGGGAAGGATGCAAAAATCAATTGCTTTTCCTCACTGAGTTCAGATTTAAAAACAGCTCCTCAGAAAAGCTGTGAATTGCACATCCCCAGCTCAGAACTTGTTCTAGGCAGTTATTTGTGTCACACAAACAGTGTAAATGGGCTAAGTTAAATTTAGCAGGGCATGGCAGCAAAGTTCAACTTGTAGATTTGCTCTGTCCCCATGTTTGTAGGTTTTGCAACTCGAGATACCTTTGATTCTCCTTGTTGGTTATTCATGTGGACTGATAAATAGAACAGAGCAGGTGCCTGTGTACAGTGGAAAAAGGTACTCTTTAATCAGAGTGTGTGGCTCAGCCTGGGTACGCTTGTGCACTTGCTGCTGTGCTCAGGGAGGATGGAGAGCAGACCAGAAACCAAGAGCATCTTTGCCCTGAAGAGTATTTAATCTGAGGGACAAGGAGAAACAACAAATCAAACATATAATTACTTTGCCATAGGAATAAGACAGTTTCATCTGGCCAATTACAAGGACATGGATTTAAATGAAGAATTTAGGGGGAAAAAGTAATTGCTTTACAGAAATAATGGCAGGTACCTGTGAAGAGATGCATAAAAAGACTAAAAATTATTCATTAAGCAGGAATCAGAAGAGACCTCAAACACACACCAAGGATTTTCTTGCAGCATTCAAATGAAACCAGAAGTTGGCACTATATAATTACAAGGTTACTGTTTTAAAAATTCAGATGGAAAGTGTCTAAAACCCCTGCATAATCTGCACTTCTGGCTCTCGTCCAAGCCATGATTTAGCCATGCTGTGTAGAAATTCTTCCTGTGTTTCTTCAAGGATTTCCTATTTTGTGCTAAGGATTAATGTTGTCTGTCACTCAACAATATATTGATTGATTTAATTTATCCAGTAAGGTAAATGTCAGAAAATGACCAGAAATATCTCTCGATAAATAAAGAATAGAGTCTAATAACAAGGAGTTTTATTTAAAAAAAACAAACCCACAAACAAACCCACAAAACTCCACAACCAAACAAAAAACAAACAAGGGAACACAGTAATTTCCACTTGATTCCTTTCTGGGTTCAAGGAATAGGTTGAAGTTCACTTGAATTCAAGGAGGTAAAAACAACCAAATCATACTCTGCCTGTGTGGATTGAAATCCATGATGTGTAACAGTAGAGAGAAAGTTTTGAAAGCCCAAGTGATGTGAAAGAGAAAAGAAGCATCAAAGTGGGGAAAAAAAAAAGGAAAAGAAAAAGAAAGCAGAAGGAGACCCCCCCTAAAACCCCCCAAAACAAACAAACAAAACCTGTGAGAGAATGCAATATTTTGGAGACAGCTTTCTGTAAATGATTTTTTTTGAGGGGCATCTTTACTTCCATACATGTTCATGTGATGCAGAGTTCATTCAGGCTAATTCACTCACAACTGCACCCCAGCTGTAGATAACTGATCTCAGAATATTTTAAAAGATTATTTTGCTAATTACAATATCCAGAGTTCCCCATCAGCCATGAAAGGCAATGTCACTTCAGGCCATTTGATGTATCTCAGCCTAGTGGTAAAACTAGAAATAAAATTTACTTAACCAACAGAGTCATATCAAAATCAGAAATATACTGCTAATTGCAACAACCCAATTTAGATGTGACAAATCAGCTAAGGAAAATTTGGCATCAGCTCACAAAAGCACTTATGACCTTCTTCCAAAGGGCAATGACGGAGCATTTTGGTAAAAGAATTAATGTCAGTTAGATTAGGGTTACAGGTGTCTCTGGGAATTACCTGTCAGCTGGAAGTGAAAGAGATGATATCTATCTTACCAAAGTCCAGTGATGTAAATTTTATTGCAGGTTGCGTGAAACTGTCTCCCTAGGTACCTTTTTCCTTTTAAAACCACACATTTTTATATTATTTAGAAAGCATGTAACTAAGCAGCCAGGTTCCCATCCTGTTTAAATGGGGATAAACCTCCAAACCCCCTCTGTGTCTCATGCACTCCAGTCTTAGAGGGTGACACAGGAGCATAGTAAGTGGGAGGGGGGAGAGGAGGGGGGAAAGGAAGAAACAGGGAATGTTTAACATTCAGAATTTGTCCACAGCTGATAATTTATTGGAACTCATCTGTAACAAGGCCTGGCACTGATTTATAAGATGATTTGAAAAATAAATAAAAGTGATAGAAACCTGCATTTGGTTTTAATGATAGACTGTTGCAGCATGAAAAGTAAGGATATGAAACGTTGCAAGGAAATTAGATATTATGCCCTGAAGACAACTGCAGCTACCAGCCCATTAATTGTTAGATATTTATTATTAAAAATTTCTTTTCATGAGTGACTGCAGAATATTTGCACTCTTAAAGTTGTTGAGTTCTGACATGAATGAAGCATATGAAGCTCATTTTTCCCCCACTCTGTGTGTGTGTGTGCTTGTGTTTGTGGAGCTGACAAGGCAGCTGACCCAAGAATGTGATGAATCTTTCCTGCACAGACCCAACACACAAGTGCTGCCTCTGAATTGATACTGAAAAGCATAATGAATGTTGGGAAGCTGGTTGCTGTTCTGAATTTCAATAGCAAGGGCCTTGACAGTGCTTGGAAACAAGTCTCTCTGGAAGCAGAGAGGAACCAGCTCTGCTTCCAGTGAGTCAAACAGCATTCCCAAAGAGCTCTGACGATATGTATGGGTAGTGTATCATCTCCTGTGTGTTCCCAGAGCTGAACCAGTTACACACCAAGTGCTGCAGAAAGGAGGGGACAGGTATGTAGCAAAATCCAGCAGTGTGTGTTTGAAAAATCAAAAAGAAGGCAAGTAAAGTATCATTTCTAAAAGTGCTCTAAAGCTCTTGGCAAACTGAGCCACCGTGCCTTAAAGGTACAGAGGAAATTCAATCATATTAATTATGGAAAAAACCAAGTTCACAGACAGGCAAGACCATCTAATAAACCTCCCCACTTCTCCACCCTCAGCTCAGCAAACAGGCAGCATTGATGGCCTTTTGATGAGGCAGTATCTAAGAGAAAGAGCATGCACAGCACTGATGCCCACGAGGTAAGGCACAGACAGGGGGGTGTTTGTCTGTGATTGCCACATTGACCTGCTGAGTAACTGTGGGTGCTGACCTGCCTGGAGAAATGCAGACATTAACATGCCCTTCCCTTTGAAAGCACTTGGAGGGTAACTAAGGAAAATGGGAATTGGGCAGGGGGAGAAAACCATAATGTTTTATTATGATGTGATTGCTACATTGCATTAGTATCTAGACTCACAATTGTTGCACAAACATAAATAGAAAAGGTCACTATCTCAATCTCAAACCTGTCTCAGAACTGACTATGAATTATTACTAGCAGTTACAATAATTAAATATGATAATAGTTTGGCCACAGAAACTTAATGGAGGAAGATCAGATTTAACATCCTTGTTACTTGGATTGTCTGAGACAAATCATGATGAGTTTGTGCAGCGTTTGAATCATAAAAAGCAACTCTTGACTTTGGTACAAGCAAGCAATATATGCATCCTTGTTCCTCTTTTCCCTTCCAAGTTGTATAAGCACTTTATCCCCATTTCTCCATCCTCAATTCATTGGAAGACTGTATCTTTAATGCCACTTGCACTATACAAACAAGATTTTCAAAATCAGGGATATGTTCAGCTCATGGTAAATGGTATCTGGTACTTCATCCTTGGGATGTGAACATTTCTTTCTCCATAATGAAATACAACTTACAGTCTACGTTATTGGTCTTTCTTTGGAGATATTTCTGAGTTGTTTTTAATGAAGTTAAAAGCTGGGAGGGCAATACCTCCTTTTTAGAGCACGGATTTAAAAAGAGAGGAACATTTTCTGCAGTGCACAAAAAGACAGGCAGCCATTAAAGAAGATTCACAGTTATAGGCAAATGTATTAGTGGTAGGGTTAGCTCTTGAAATGAGAATTTATAACATGCCTTAACCTAATCCCTCATTAAGATAATTTATTCCCACCCTCAAGGTCTCACATCACAGCTAGCACTAGGCAAATAATTAGTAACAAACAATTCATTTGATCAATTTCTGCTCCTCTTTTTTAATGAATTGTCAGCCGATGCAGCACAATTTTCTCAAATATATTTATAATTCAACATTATTTTCCAATTTTTGTGGTGCACTTGTAGTCTGTTGTTTACCCAGGAAGAGTTGGGTGCTCAATGGCAGCTGGTCAAGGCATTTGTAGAAGTTACATGCCATAATTGTGTTCTTTGTCTGCAAGCTGGGACGTAGGGGTCAGCTTTATTTGATGAATACTCAGGCTTACAAGATTTTAATACTATTTCTCCGAAATAAAGCTGAGTCCATGAACATTTTAATCCATAAATTACAGTTTATGATGAGAGTTCTTTGCTTTGAGGTCACATTGCCCATGAAACTCACAGCTCCCTTTGTATTTAGGTGGGAAAGGGACCTACTTCCACCCTGCTGCTGTGAGGGACCATTCTGGCATAGAGAGAGTTGCAAGCCTATGTGCTAATTAAGGTAGCCTTGGGAAGTTACTGCATCAGAAGCATTTCCTGATGAATCTCCTGGAAGTATCCAAACACTTGCTGAAGTACTGACTGAGCTCCTTGCTCATCAGCCCTTCTGCCTGCTGAGGAGAAACCTGTGGGAGTCTGGTTAGTAAATGTGGCATCCAGAGGACTGAAAGGTTGTGAAATGAATTGGGGTCTCTGACACAGCCCCATCTGGGCCACCACAACAGCCCTAGAAGGTATTTTCAAACTACATTTAGATCAGCCGGAATGAGAGCACTCATCAAGCTAATGAAATTCTTATATCTGTGTTAGCTGATGGGAATAAAGTCATGCAGTGCTGTTTGCTAAACCAGCAGCATCAAGCCACTAAGTGCAACCTCTAAAACAAAGGGAGAGAAAGACAGAGGTTATGGAGAAAGGCAGCAGGCCCACATTAGAGTCACCCTGCTCAGCATCTCTGTGTCAGCCATCCTCTCTTCTTTTTCTCTGAAATGGGGAGAAATGTGTTGTCATTTTTCACCTATAGCTGAATGCCTGTTGATTGAATTTGGTTTCCACGACAAGGGTGAGTTGGTATCACAAGGCTTTTTGGGAACCAGCAAGGCAGAGGTGAGTGTGTGTTACCCCAACACAAATAGGTGGTTCAAATGATCTGGCTAAACCAAATACTGTGACTCCAGAAAGTTCAGTTAAACTTATGAGACCACAGAGAATGTAACTAAAGCCTCCCAGTCTCACCTCAACCCTGCAGGGATGCAAAGCTGTAACTATTCAGTGATAGACAGGCATTTCAGCTCTTCAAATTAAGCACTTTTAGAAGAATGCTGTACATTTTTCCTTCAGTGTTTTATCCTTTGCATGCCTGGATGCAGGGCAGAGAAAAGGTGTGGGGTATTTAGAATGGGGAGGATTGATGGGTGGGTAAAGTGACAGACTACTCTTCTGGTTGGGGATAATTACAACATCCCCACAATATTTATATTCTGTGCATTATGTTATCAAAATGTGAACAATTTTAACTTTTCTCAATACTTTTCTTATGATAAACTACTAAAAATCTGTTACATGAATGATGCCTGAGTGTTCTGAGTGCCTATCATCCAGGATTTTAGGCATCATTAATGCCAATTAAGAAACTCTACTAAAATATGAACACTCAATATTCCTAATGAAGACACCATTAAAAATATAAAAAACCCCTACACACATATCTACTCCAAAAAATATCTAGACCAAAATCAGAGAAAAAAAAGTAAGGATTTTGACAATTTGTTCCCCATTCACTTGCTGCTTTAGAGGACTTTCAGAGTGGCAAGATCTCAAAAGGGTAGGTAAACCAAGTGTTAGTTATTCCAAAGCCAAAACAAATGACTATACATGAGTTAAGAGTGCTAGGACTCTCTCAAAGGCTCACAGCCCCACGTTGCTGCCTCAGCTCTTTTTCTGTTGCTGCTTTACAACATCCATGGGCAGAAAAATTCAGCTTTTTGTGAGAAATAACAGAGGTAATGGATGTACTGCCAGGCCTCCCTGCTGTGGCAATTCAGAGAGGATGATGCGTTATGCACCATCTTATTTGCTGTTGTGATGAGCTTCAGACATGTACCATTATTTACTACATGATGCTGAGAAAATAATGCAGGTTCCCAATTCTACTGAAGAGAGATTAAAATAATAGAGATGAACACAGAGGAGAAGAGATGCAGACAGTTCTTATTGTGAGCCTCAATAAAGAAACTAAACAGACTCGATAAAAGCTTAACATTGAAAATGATTTATGAAGAATCTCCCACCTCACAGAATTTTAATTACGAAAAACAAAAAAAAAATTAAAATAAAATCAGCCTAAAATTCCCAAGCTGTGCAAAACACAAATATCCACACTTTCAAAAAGTCCACATTTTAACACTGTAAGTTACAAGCAAAAAGAGAATAGTTAACAGCTCCAGAAGACGAAATTTGGCAGATTAAAGAAATCACACGCTAAATCACATGCAGCTCCCTCCAGCCACCTGCATACCTGCCAAAGCTGGCTCACTCATTTTCAATTTGGCACAACTGTTCTCATATTTGAACACCTGCAATGAAGATGACTGACAGGTGCCATCCTTTTTCCAGCCATACCTGAAAAGGTGTCTTTGCCCATCAACCAACATGTACATTAAGATTAATCTGTCTCCACAGTGGATCTCCACAGAAGAGAAGCTCTGCACAGAGAGGGGCAGTCTAGTGCTCCTCTGTGGGGATGGAATTTGGTGTTTTCAGAACAGTAGTTAAGGCTCAACAGGGTTTTGTCTTCTATTCCTTTGAAAAATCCCTGTCCCAAGCCTTAGTCTGATTACTGAAACCTGATTTTTATCTGTCACATCCAACATTAATGAAAACATAGGACAGCCAAGAATTAAGGCTACTGCTCTCCGACACATCTTGATTTTCATTTCTTTCTTTATCCTAACAATGCAGAGACATAATCTGGTAGAACATTGCACTTTTCCTATACACCTGTTCTCCATACGAATTTTGCTCTCAGTAGGAAGAAAGCTAGTGCTCTTAACTACTGGCATTTCTATTTAGAAGCCAAACCATGTATCATTTGTACACAATCTATGCTTCAGCTTCTTGTAAAAAAACCCCATGAGTTCTTATCTGTGAAAGAACAGATTATATTGAAGTTGTGTTGCAGTGCAAAATTTACCAGGTCTAAGATGGTCTATTCAACCAGCCTTTACCTATTTGCCTGTGGAGCCAAAAGCTTTGGGCAATAACTGGTCTCACCCCTGGCAAGCATGCAAGGCTGATTGCTTAATCTCAGGCTGCTTTAATCCCAGGAAAGATGAAGTCTGCAAACCGGGTTTATAGAACCAGGCATGACTTATTTATTAAGGATAAGGAGTCCAGGGAAATCAGGTGTGACCCATAGTAAGGATTAGCTACTTTTAAATCAGTTCTTATCTACATAGTTACACAGAATTTGTTCTCTTTTATGTATTTCCTAATAGCAAGAATACAGTCTTGATTTGAAGAGGCCAAGCACTCACATTTAGGTTTTGTCTATTAGCAGCACTGCAGAGGACAGTGGAAACTAGGTATACAATACTATCAGCTGTTAGCTTGAACAGCTTATTAAGGGCAATTTTTAGTGTCTTTCTCACTAAAATGATTTTCCAGTACCAAAATTTGGATAGTACATAAAATAAACAATCCTAACTTTAGGCTACATCAACAAAAGATTAAAGGCATGTTAAAGCCTAAAGAGCTTAAATTCTGCTTGTCACTGCCTGAAGCCTCTATGAACTCTTCTTTATGCATTAAAGCCTTCCAGGGGCCTCAAATCCTCTTTGAGGACATAGAGTCATTGAATAGTCTGGTTTAGAAGGGGCCTTTAAAGGTCACCTACTCTAACATCCCCTGCAATGAGTAGGAACATCCTCAATTAGATCACGTTGTCCAGAGACCTCTCAAACATGACCTTGAAAGTTTCCAGGGATGGGGCATCCACCACCTCACTGGGCAACCTGTTCCAGTGTTTTGCCACTCTCAGTGTAAGCAATTTCTTCCTGATACCCAATCTAAGTCCACCCTCTCTTAATTTAAAACCATTACCCCTTTTCTTATTGCAAGTCCCTGGTAAACAGTTTTTCCTCTTGTTTCTTGTACACCGATTTTAGGGACCCAAAGGCTGCAATCCAGAGCCTTCTCTTCTCTGGACTGAACAACCCCAGCTCACTCAGATTACCCTCACAGGAGAGGTGCTCCAGTCTCCTGATCATCTTTGTTGGGCTCTTCTGGACTTGTTCCAAATCCACATCCTTCCTGTGCTGGGGACATCCCGTGCTGGATGCAGTACTCCATGTCCACAACTGTCCAAATCCAGTGGCTGCAATGGCTATTTCACACTGAAACATCCATCAAGTTCAAAATAAATCAGTAAACCTTTACCAATTTGTAATAAACAGATTTACTAGATTAGGAATAACAATGGGAGCAATAACACAAGAGGCTACATTTAAAGACACAATAAAGCAGAAAATCCATGCTGATCTTTAAACAGCACCATTTGTCATTGGGTGATGTAGCTTTTGTCTCCTCAGCCAAGATGTCAGAGGCCCATTTCCCACTCAGCTTTCTTCTGAAGGGGTACTTTTAACTTTTAAACCAGAGGTTATTTTCAAAGTCGAGAGGGGTCACTTGCAATTTTTATTGCTATCACTGTGGTTTCTCATTAAGCTGGACCCTGACATTCAAAGGTTCAGATGGGCTTGAATAATCCACCTACCTGCAAATCTGAGTGCCTATACTTTCTATAAACAGCCTGTAAGACAAACCATGTACTAAGCATAGTGTGTGGTGCACTTAATTTTCTGTGCAGAGGGCTTTTTCCCTATAAAGTCCTGAAAATACTGCAACAGTTCTTACATAATGGTGCTACCACAAAGGCTTGGAGTTTCTGAAGTCACAGAGAAGGACACAAGGAAGAGGCTCCATGGTGTGCAGGCAGCAATACCACGTTATGTATGAGACTGGGCTGGGCAGCTTTCACAATTCTTCATCACTGAGATGCCACTGCCGTGTCATTCCTGTGCCCTTGCTGTGTCATTCTTGTTGCCCTGTTGTGGATAAGGATTTTTCAGAGGTTTGGTTATGCCCATATTTATGTTAGCACTGAGTACCAATAGTTATTGTAGTGCTGTGGAAAACTAAGAGAGTTCAGGAACTCAGAATGAGGCAAAAGTGAAGAAATAGGAACTGTAGCCTGTCAGGAAAGATTTATTCTTTCACAAATGGTAGCAGTAAATGGAACCTATAAATGTGTCTAAATTCCCAAAGATGGTTTTAGTGGCCTACTGATCCACTCACCAATTATTTCAAAGCTATAACCTTTCCCATGTAATAGCACTGTGTTTGTCCTACACAGGGAGAACACTCTCTTCCAACTAGATTTAAAATGAACCTTGGATTTTCTTATGAATGCTAGAGACTTTTGGGATGTAGATTTCTTCTTAAACCATGTGCAAGGCTTGGCTGGTGAATACAGTTTACTACCAGTGCTACCTAGAAAATTCAGGAGTAAGCTGAGGACAGAGAGACTTGGTCTGTTTAACATGTAGCAAAGCAGACATGCTGCCAGCATGGAATCAACCAGACTTAGTGCATGCCCAGAGCCTGCTGCCTTGCAGTCCTCTCCCCTCTCTGACTGGGTATCACCTGGAAAATGCCATCACCAAGCTATTTCAGGACAGTTTCCAGCAGAGGCCAAACTTACAACACTCTGTATTCCAAAGTACCTACTAACAGAAGGGCAGGGGATATTAATTTAATCAATTTCCCCTTTGGTGCTGCAGTTGCAGGTAAACAGTAAACTACCATGACACAAACTGTTATCCATGGATAACAGTGGCATTTGTATGTGTGTTTGTATGACTTTCCAGTGCTATTGGGGTTCAAATGTTCAACCTGACACAGCAATTTTCTTCAGTTTTCTATTCTAAGAGATTTTTTGCATAGACATGCTTGCATTAATGCCTGTTACTACAGAACTGTATTTAAGTGGAAGTTTTACTGGGGTTCTGAACAAGTAGGAAGGCATCTTCAACAGCTGCCCAAGTCCATGCAAAATGCTGACAACCAACAAGCAGAAAGCAGTACAGCAACACTTTTGGCAGATACCTGCAGATCAGGTCCTGCACTAAAACACCAAAGAGCACTGCAAGATCTAAACGCAGAAAATAAAAAGCAACTTTGAACTCCTTCATTAATACATTCAAATAGTTCTGTACTGACAGAATTAATTTCACCTACAAGTTTCTTGCATCTGCTCTTAGAGATCCACATACCCTTGTTTTGCATTGAGCAGCAGTTGCCAAATGAAGGTGTCTCTCCCTCTCCAGGGGACTGTGCTCCAATACTCACAGTTCAGCCAGAATCACACTATCAGGTGCTGTCAGCATGGCTTCACCAGCTTCAGCAGAGTTATGGTAGCCAACCCAGAGATACTTGGTTTACATTTTAAGCATATTTATTATCACTTTGTAAACAGGAAAAAAAATGGAAGATACACAGAGACAGTAAGATCACAGAATGACTGAGGTTGGAAGGCACTTCTGGAGGCCATATGGTTCAACCTCCCCTGCTCAAGCAAAGCCATCTATAGGCAGTTGTCCAGCACCATGTCCAATTTTTGAATATATCCAATGATGGAGACACCAGAACCTCTCTGGCTAAGCTCTGCCAGTGCTCAGTCATCCTGACAGTAATCAAGTGTTTCCTGCTGTTGAGAGGAAACGTGTTTCTGTTTGTGCCCACTGCCCTGGTCCTGTCACTGGCTATCACTGAAAAGAGCCTGGCTCCATTTTCTCTGCACCATCCCTTCAGTGTTGATACACATTGATGAGATTCCCCTGAGCCTTCTCTTCTCCAGGATGAACAGTTCCAGCTCCCTCAGTGTTTCCTCAAAGGAGAGATCCATCATCTTCATGTCCCTTTGCTGGACTCTCCTGTAGCCTCATCTGTCTCTTGTGCTGGGGAGCTCAGAACTGGATACAGTACTATAGGTGTAATAAAAATTACAAGGTAAAACTTTACACTTAAAATAAAAGTAAGATACAAGAAAGAAGAAAAAAAAGAGGAAGTATAAAACAGAAATCTAGCAAACATCTAAATAACCAAAAGTGCAGAGAAGCAACACAAAAAAAACACAAAAACCCAGCAAAACCCCAGAATCCAGGTGTAGAAAAGTGTTAGGTCAGCATTACATTCTAAGCTGAGTATTTGTGCATGGACATTCTTTATTACATCAGTCTTTGTTTCTCTACAAGTGCATGGTGAAAAGATACATGGTATGACACCATTATGCTCAATTCCTCATATGATGACATTGCCTCAGTTTTCCAATGGCAGCAGCTTTTGAGCAGCACTAAGGAGAACCAGTCACCTGAAAGTGGTGGATATTAATCCTGCTACTGCTGCTCTCTCTGGTTTTCCTCCATTGCAGTGTTCACAGAAAACAGATCAACAAGAAAACAACAATGCAGAGAAGCTTCAAACAAAATGTGTGAAACCTATTTTATCGTTGTCTTAATTTCCCTTTAAATTATGCTAGTATAGAACAAGCAACAGAACCAATTGAACATCTCTAACATGAGGGTAAAAGAAAACTGAGCTTATATTGGACTTGAGGCATAGAAGAACTGAGGGTGTTAACATCCATTTCTTCCTCATCACAGACTTACTAAGGCAACTTTGGGCAAGTTACCATTTCTACATCAGTGAAATGGAGACAGGACTTTTTTGCCTCATAGGCAAGACTGAAATTAATCTCTATGAACTGCCTGAGCAGTCAGGAGTTTTATATTAAATATTAAAATTAATGTAAAGATTTTTAAACAGGTAAAATGTAAAAGAAAAAAACCCAAACCCCTTCCACTAACAAATTCTGAGCTATTACCTAAACTATATATAAAATCCCTCCAGAAAAAAGTATTAATCCATTTAATTACTTCCTTAACTTGTGAAGTTTACTTATTATTTCCTGCCCTCCAGAGTATACATGCAATTTTATACCTCTTTTCAGAACAGTAAACAACTCAAAAAGTTTCCATGACTGAACAAGCAGCAGTCAAACATGAGACAAGGGCTTGTTTCTGCCTGGGAGCATGGGAGGCAGAAAAAAAAGAAACAATTAAGACACACCAGGTTAGTAAGGAAGGCACTTATTAAAGAAAAAAAAAAAAAGCACTTGTAATAATTTATTTCCTCTTCCTTTAGTTCTCAAAGGCAAGCAAGGGAGAAGAGAGATTTTCTTGGAAGATGGAATGAGGTCAAGGAGTTAACTCATACGTGCACTCATCAAGACCTTTCCAAAAATAACAGAATGTATGAAAGATTTTTTCATGGAGAAAAAAGGATTTAAAAGAATCATCCAGATGGTTATGACTGATAAGAAACAGAAAATACAGAATGTGATCAACCTGCAGTAGTATGATGTAAGCCCTTACATACAGGAATATAAACAAGAAACAACTCAAAGTGCGAAAACAGAGCATGCTAAAAAGGGAGTTAGCATCCGAAAGTAAGAAAAGTAAGGAAGACAAGTAGGAATGATTAAAATGTTTGGTAAGTTCAAAGCACAGAAATGGTAAAACAGGATTAAGAAGAACAATTTAAACACTGTAGGTTTGGGGAGGCAGGGTGCACGTTCAGGGCATTAGTTCTCCTACACTTGGATTCACACAGAGGTACCTGAATAATTAGCAGTTCTGATGATACTGATGTGCTGAAATACTGAAGAAATCCACTCTACAGTCAATTAATTTGTTACTGAACTGTGCCAAATAAATGCAAAAATATAATGTGACAGCAACTGCAAATGTATGCTAATCTAGGAAACCAGCTCCCTCAGTTTTCCAAAGGAGGCAGAAGTAGAGGGTGTCACAGAGGTAGATTGCTGATATCAATGGAGATCCTGGTCAGACTTAGATTTTACTGTGAACTTCAATGCCATTATAACTAATTTTTACATCACAGTATTTTTTTTTGTAGAAAGGAGAAAGTTGTACAGCATAAGAATAAGAAATAACTATTTCACATTATATTTAGATTATAAATTTTCTGGTGAGAGAATTAATATTTTTTTTCTGTAGTTTCATCATGTCTACTGGAAAGAGCTCAGGAGCCAATGAGTATAAAATGCAATAGTTATTATGACCAGCCTTCAATATAAGGAAGGGTTAAATAACACCCCAATATAAGTGCTCTTACACAAAAATTAAAGACTTTACAGTTACTTTGTGGACAAGCCCTTATTCATATTTCATAGACACAAAATCAACACACATATACAAAGAGAAGACTCTAAAAGAAAATTTTACAATAAGAACACTTGTAAGTTTGTAAGGTTCTCTTGCTTTGCATGCACCATGAAGCTTATTAAAAAAAATCCACAATGCCACAAATAGCAATTCACTGAAATTAAGGTTTTCTTAATGAAAGTATGAAACTGTACACACCACGACAGATGGCAAATTATGAACTACTTTCATTTGTGTGTGCATTTTCTTTAACACACTTCCACATTGTTGATTTGCAAGTATTAGACTCACACCTATGAAATAAAGAGCTGACTCTTAAATTTATGCTATTAACTGTAATACTACAATATCCTTTTGTGTATAAAAATAATTTTTAAAGTACACCAGTAAAACAAAACATTTCTACAGTTAAGAAAATTAATTAAAAAAATAAATCAAAACTCCCCCTAACATGAACTTCATTAACTCAGTCTTGTATACAACAGAGAATAAATTAAAAGGTGAATTACTGTGAATGCTGTGCTCTCCAAAGAGAGAACATGGAGAAGAAACTGGATTATACAGTTTGGAAATCTACATACTACATTTGAATTCTAGTCAGCAACTTTGTGAGTGACTTCTTATCTACTTAAATAAAACAGATGCCAAATGAATAATAATTACTATGACTTTCTGCATGTATGGTACTTTGGTTTCCTGAAATTCAATAAAGTTTAGCAACAGACAAGAGTTTACAGATGGCAGAACTGAGACTATAAAATCATCTTACCCATACTGGAATAACTTCATTTAGTGAAAAGAATACAAGGGAATGTAAGAGTTCATAAATATTATGGGGAAACCAGTGTATCAATCCCCTTGACTTGGTCAAACACACTCTCACACCAAATCTGAAACTGTAACACTTTATCACACCATACCATAAAACTTTGGCTGCAACCCAAAAGGTACAGCCACAGCAGGCCATCCTTCTCTTTCAAGGTGTATGTTTACCAAATTCACATCTCGCTACCTTAGCCAGGACACAATCAGTCCCCCAGCAGCTGGGATTTTAAGAAACAAAACTCTCATATGGAATAAATTCTCCCAGCTTAGCAACAGTGGGTTTGTATGGGTTGAAAGGCTTTGCTGACACACCAAAGTAGCTTGAGTGCTGCAGACAGTGCAGTTACATTAGCACAGCTTTTCACATATTCATCCCATCCTGTTAAGATGGTTATGTTATTCCATGTTCTACTCCATAATACACTTATTATGGCATATGCTAGCTACCAACTTAATAAGCAAAATTTAAGGCACATTTTGTGTCTGTGCTTTGATTACAAGCTCCTTGGAACAGCAATTCTTCCCAAGTGTCTGAAAAACATTTTGCACATTTTGAATACTTTCATCAACCAGTATTTTGGCAGAAGGCAATCCTGTGAGATATTTCAATCCTTTGTACCTTCTTTCTGACTATACGTTTCTATTATCCAATTTGCCTTTGTCTAAGTTGAAAGAACACACATCAAGACACATTTAAGGGACACAACAAAAACAAAAAACCCATGACCACATAACAACAATGATTTGTAAGGTGATTAGTACTTTTAAAGTGCTGCTATTAAATATATAAAATGAAAGGAGATGGCAAGCAATTCAAAAGCAAGTTGAATATGAAAGTAAGAGGGATAAATGGACTTAGTCTTCCTAAATTCATGATGAAAAAGACAGACTGGTAGTACATTGTCTCCTCCTGTCATTAAAGAAAGAAAATTGTAATCTGTATCCTAATCCTCTTAAATTCATTAGCAGACCACACAGACTGACACAGTACATATTCCAAACACATTAGCAGATGCTGTTACTTTTTACTCCAATATTGAAATTGAAGAATTTCGATTTGATGATACTAATTTAAAGAGAACTTCCATGTCTCTTTACACCACTACGATACAGAGGGCCATAGGTCACTAAAAATTTTGTATTTCATCACAGAATAAACAAATAACAGTTTCTTACAGCACTGTTTCAACCACCATTTTTTCATTCTGTGTTCTCACCCTGTTCAGGCCTAAAAGCCCATTCCCCCCTTGCCAAGGCATGAGTGTTGACTAAACAAACTCAGTCTCAGTTTTGTTACTTGCAAGCAATAGTCAAAAAGAGTAACACCAAGATTTCCATAAAAATTTCAGTTATTACAATAAATATCAAGTTCTGTGATGATCTAAACAATAACTTAAAAAAAATCCCAACATTTTTATTTAAAATGTAAAAGAGTGACAACATATCATACTCTAAACCTTCCACCTTTAAAATTGCAATTTGGTCAACCAGTTGGTGATTAGGTTCCATTAAATGTTAATACAGTATTACATTTAATTAATCCCACCTAGACAATTAACAAAGAACAACTAATCTCAGATCAGCCACATGGCCAATATTATTAAAATGCCCAAACTAGTCTTCTATTGTGTCCCACTTGAGTGCAGCTTCTCAGCAGTTTGCCAGGAGCTGCTGTCCTTCATTGCCTGATAAAGCCATTTGACAATGGCCTACAACACCTTTTACGCTGAATTCAAGTGCTCAGAAGAAAGGGCTCATCAAAGTGTGCATGTGTAGCCATCTGCAAGCAGACAATATGCCTTCAGCTCCTTTGGTTTCATAATGTTCCCTTTGGAAAGTGAATCAGTTGAAGACTGTTCCAATAAAATAGTAAGTCAAAGTCTAGACAAGGCAGAAACCACTGTCTATACAGTTTGTGACAACGTCCTTGTTTTCCTTTCTTCCATAGTTTTTTTCCAAAGACCATGCAGTGAAGGCAGTTTGATTTTATCCATATTCTTACTGTAAACATTAAGAAATATACCCAGGACAACGAGTAAGCCTGACCACACGTACCTAAGGGGAGGGAGAGGAGGGGAAAAAAGTTACCATTAGCACTTTATCTGTAGCAATTACATACTAATATATGTGGATTAAATAAAGCCCCTACATTAAGGAGGGAAGAGTTGAAGAAAAAACCCCCCCCAAATCAATGGCCTCTGAATTTCCTTGAATCTTTATTATTACTATCCTTCCACCCTTCTTTTCTCTTGTCCTGGCTGGAGAGCTTATTTAGGTGCATTTATAATTAAATAATAACTAAACAATATCTGTTCTTTCTCACAGGAATAAAATACTCCTGAGGGGTTTAGTATGTTTTTCCTTCCCATGGTTATGAGAGTTATACTCTCTGTTACTGGTCCAAAACATGTTCTCACTCATGTCTTATATCTGTACTTCCCAATGTAGGCACATTCTTGTTCCAGCTCTCCATTATTTTAAGCCTTAAGATTTTTATCTGGAGCAAATTTCATTTGGGCAGTTGGTTGTAAAGCTTTGTTCTTAAATCTGCAATAAATTTATATATAGAAATAAAATGGAATATTATTTTGTTTCAAACCAGAAGCAATTAGGATCAAAGTAGCAACGTAGCTGCATTTTTCAATGTAAGCTCTTCCTTGAAATTAAAAAAAGGGAATAAAGCCAAACTCAAAGATCTTGTCATTTAATATCTCAAGATAATAGAAGCTTGCAGTTACTTAAAAGGGCTAGCTAAGAACTTAAATCTGAGCTTATAAAAGCAGAAACAATACTACAATGGAGAAAATCCCTTTCTTTAGCCAAATCTTCCTCCACAGAGAAAGTACCCAAACAATTTATTAAGTATCAAAAGCACTAGATATTATGTAAGGTTTTTCTTCAAAAAAACGCCAACACATGGAATAGCTTGTCTTTCAAGACATTTAGAAAAATGGAAACTATTTTCTCTAGCATGGTAAGCATCAGAAGTCAGTCAATATTTACAGAAAACTGCCAACATTTGCAGGAGATATGAAATGACAAGCATTAAAACCCAGAATATGATTAATTACTGTTGTTATATTTCCATGATCAAGAACACGATTTCTTCTAAAACATCTAATAAAACATTTAAACCTATAAATACTTACTGTAATGTAAATGGCTTTGCAAAGAACAAAAAAGAAAGCACAATGGTCATTGCTTTTCTTCCTGTTGTTACTGCAGAGGAAAACAAATATTTACCTCCTTAAGAATTCATTTGCAGAAAAAGAGCATAATACAGGCTCAATATCAGCAGGTAACTCATTAGATAATTGTTTGGCTAAAATAATGATCACCCTTAGTGCAAACACACACTGAAGCTGCACCAGGCATGACAAACCAGTGCCAAAACCATATGCTGTTGGAAAACAAGCACACTGTGTCAGTAGCATCACCCCAGTCACACTCTCTGCAGCAAAAAAACCTTGCAGAACATGATTTGCTATTTAATAACTTCATGCTAATCAATTCACAACCTCTGAAAGCAACAAACAACCCTTGCAATTAACTGATGGTATAAACTAAGCTGTTAAAGCCTGCACAAACTAAATCTCTTGTCACTTCCACCTCATATTATTAGAATTTGGTGGTGTTTTGGGCTCTTTTTAAATGGAATGGGGATCATCATCTCATCATTCTTCTGAAGTTACTAAAGATTTACCTAACAATGGAGGGTTATACAATTTTAGTTAGAAACCTAAGAGACCAAGGATGTCTGACTTCAGTGATTGCATTAGGAAGCTTTCCTCAAAATCATTAAGAGATCTTCTAAATGTAATCTGATCACTAGAAACAAATCAGAGTAGTAAGAATAGTGAAAAATATAAGCCTGTTTCCAAAATGTGGTTACTCAAATTAACTATAGCTCCAACAATTATTTGAACAATGTCAATGCTACCTGCTATGAACAAGGATACAGCATTGCTAGGAAATTGTATGCTGGGAAGCATTTATATTTTATCAAAATTAAAACAAAGTAACAAATGCAGCCAGGCACACAAATGCAATAGGTCTACACCTAAAGAATAAGTTTTTTATTAACAGAAAATATTTTTCTTACCATGAAATTCTTTTTACTGTCACATACTGAAAAGTTACTACATCTAAATTAGCCTTAGTGCAACATACTGGCAAAAGGCACCAATGACTACTGACATATTTCACCATTAGCTATGGCTAATAAAGCAAGTTTCATTCTTTCCAGCTCTCCCTCACAAAAAAATATTTACTTCTAAGTATGTTTTGTAGTGGAAGAAACAGCCTTCACTACTGCTTCATCTGCCTCAACTTTTTAGCAATAATTTTCTTTACATTTTAACGAATTCATGCACATCAAATAAAATGATTTTCTATTACATGAAAAATTAAAGGACAATGAAAAAGAAAATTGAGTTTTAATTAGAAAACAGTTTACAGATGAATAATTTAAAAAATGGTTAAATTACTTCAGTTTTTCTAATTACAATTATTTCTGTTCTTTCAAATCAGTTATTAATTAAAATATTTATGTAACCATTTCCTTCTAAATTAAGTGCCTTTTCTTCTTTTTCCCAATTAAGTCTGATAATTTCTCATTCTGCTAATAGAAATACAATTTTCATTAAACTCTTTCACCCCACTCCCCCCAAGAAGGGGGAGAGTGGATGGGGGAGGTGGGAGGGACAGTAATGAATGTGGTGTTCATTGTGGCACAATAAACATTTTCACATTGCTACAGGCAAGACAGAAAGGGCTCAAGTGTTAGAATTGTCAAGGTCAGCCATAAGAAAACCTGGGAAAGGTTTGCTATTCCACAGCATTTTTTGACTTTTTTTTAGTACAGTGAGACCTTTTTTTTTGTTTCTTTTTACAGAGCTATTTTAATGCATGAACCAACCCCCTCATCTGGCTCAATTTCCAGTCAGGGGACCTACTGAACTTTGTTAAAAACAAATGTGAAACAGACACGCTGCAGAGGAAATAATTAATAGGAAATCAGAGCATGCAATCCTCAGGTCAGAAAACACTGAGTTGAACTCCACTACTGTGAGAGAAGTAGAGCACCACCTGACAGAAACCAGGGACTTTTAGGGGTAGGGGGAAGAAAGCAGCTACATTGCATCTTGCTACACCTTCCCCCTACCAGGCCCCTTTAATGTTTGCAGTTTCATGGACTTAGAAACAATGTCACTGCCTGCTATGCCTTTCTGAAACACTTATTTCTAGGGTTCAAATGATACACGTCTTTTCTTTACACCTTTCTCTATTTTCCTGTTAAGGCAGGCTGAGAGAGTTGGGGTTGTTCTGTCTGGAGAAGAGGAGGCTCTGGGGAAGCCTTTTAACAAGGGCTTGGAGTGATAGGACAAGGGGGAATGGCTTTAAACTGAGAGAGTAGGTTTAGATTAGATATTACTGTCAGGGTGGCAAGAGTGTGTTTGTTTCTGCACCAAAATATAGCACAGGCTATATGCACAAGTCTACTTAACAGAACCAGGGAGCACTCAAACACGTTCTGCTGGTGAAGATTGAGGTACAGAAATCAGCCAGCACAAAGAACAGAAAAAAAGCCACAGTAAGAACAATTCTCAAAAGCTCTGTCCTAAATAATACAATAGGATTACTTTGTTTTTATACAAAAGAAGAAAAGATATCATTTGTTTGTACCTGTTACAGCGAGAAGGGCACCAAAGATTTTAATCAAAGCTAGAACAAAGGATATGCCAAAATACCCAGTCAGGGAGAAAAGGAATGCATAACCGTAAGTCTGAAGTAGATGCTGCAACAATAAAAAAAGCTGGTTAGGAAAATGNTAAGAGAAAATAATTACCAGGTGATACAATGCAAAATGATAAAATTAAATGCTTTCAAATGCTTGGCCCTACTAATATGCTCAGCTTCTCAGAGCTGAATTTGCAGCCTTTGAAGATATTTTTACTAGGATTTCTATAATAGCTGATGTACAGTGAAAAGTCAATAATAAGTGTTAGACACATTCCTCCTACCCTAAACAACATAAAAAAAGTTTGGAAAGCTACTCAGTTAATAATATCCTGAGGTCAGTGTCAGCTGTGGTAAATCCTCAAAGTTCAGGATTTCACAGCCTAAATAAAACTTCACACAACTATGTAGTTTAATAGTCTGAATAACGTGTTCAACTTATTTCATTTTCCACTACTTATCCTGCACAGTACAGCTCCATATTACCTTAAATGTGCAAAAGGTAGTACAGAATCACCATGAACTGCCAGAAGTGTCACAGAAGGTTCAGCCCTGTCACTTCAGTTCACATACACGGCACACACACATCATGGTTATAGGATACAAGATTTTCAGGTATGACCAGCTCTGGTCTAGTTCAGTACTCAGAACAGCCAGCACACAGGTAAGCTCTTTATTTTGCCTGCACCCTTATTTCATTCATAGTTTCACAGATCATCCTATCCTTTCCTACACTAAGTCAACACAAGCAGAAGCTGGAACTGCCCATCCATACATCCTCCCATGCAGCAGGAGGCACTCAGCTGTTTGCACAACATTTAGTTGCCTTTTCTTGTGAAAAAGGGAGACAGTAAACAGAATTATTCTACATAATACTGGCTAGAACATGCTGATCATGCTTTCAAGCCTCATTTTCAACAACAGGCCTACTTTTGGCATAGGTTTCATCAATTATTTTCTTGTTACAATATCTCAATTATTTGAAAAAAATAAATCTATTAACAATTGTCAGCAATGCCACGAGACAACAGAACACTCATCACTACTTTACAATAAAGGAGGATGAATACTCATTTAAAGAGCAGACCTGCTTTCATACTCTTAAAAAACAATGACCTGACCTTTGAACTTTTATTTGGCATTCTTTACACACACACAAATGAGTCCTTGGTTCTTCACTCTGCATCCAGCTTTTCTCCCAAACTACCCTAAGAGCTCATTTTCACAATCAGGAATGAGTACCACATTATTATTTCCTCGTTAGACAGTGTGATATAAGTTACTTCCATAGAATGACACACAAGGCAAAAATAAGGTATAACCTTCCAGAGCAGTGACTGTTATTTCAGCCATAAAACATCTTTTCTCTTNTAGCACAGGCTATATGCACAAGTCTACTTAACAGAACCAGGGAGCTCTCAAACACGTTCTGCTGGTGAAAATCGAGGTACAGAAATCAGCCAGCACAAAGAACAGAAAAAAAGCCACAGTAAGAACAATTCTCAAAAGCTCTGTCCTAAATAATACAATAGGATTACTTTGTTTTTATACAAAAGAAGAAAAGATATCATTTGTTTGTACCTGTTACAGCGAGAAGGGCACCAAAGATTTTAATCAAAGCTAGAACAAAGGATATGCCAAAATACCCAGTCAGGGAGAAAAGGAATGCATAACCGTAAGTCTGAAGTAGATGCTGCAACAATAAAAAAAGCTGGTTAGGAAAATGGAAAACAAACCCTGAGGTATTGCAAAATGACATAAAACTACAGACTTTAATCAACTGCTTGAGCAATAATAAGCTGTTTAACAATGCATTCATGCAAAAATCCTTATTTAATTTTAGTTAAATAATGGAAAAATAATAATGAAATTATAAGCTCATAAGTCTGGTCCTGTGATTTTGTTGCTTTTTAAAACATTACCCTATCTTATACATCAAAGACTGGAAAAACTTCCTTAATGTATGAATTATACAAATTAACCAGTTTACATGATGAAAACAGAACTTTAGAGAAAGAACTGGTGAGATTTTCTAAAACCATACAGAGCAAGGTTTTCCAATGAGGCTCTTCATAGAAAAAAAGAAATCTTTACACCCACCTTTGAGCAAAATGTTACTGCAGGGCTTAATCCACTAGTGCATGTTAATCCAAATAAGATATATACAAAGCCTATTGAATAGGAATACAAAACCTAGAACAGTGTAAGAGAAAATAATTACCAGGTGATACAATGCAAAATGATAAAATTAAATGCTTTCAAATGCTTGGCCCTACTAATATGCTCAGCTTCTCAGAGCTGAATTTGCAGCCTTTGAAGATATTTTTACTAGGATTTCTATAATAGCTGATGTACAGTGAAAAGTCAATAATAAGTGTTAGACACATTCCTCCTACCCTAAACAACATAAAAAAAGTTTGGAAAGCTACTCAGTTAATAATATCCTGAGGTCAGTGTCAGCTGTGGTAAATCCTCAAAGTTCAGGATTTCACAGCCTAAATAAAACTTCACACAACTATGTAGTTTAATAGTCTGAATAACGTGTTCAACTTATTTCATTTTCCACTACTTATCCTGCACAGTACAGCTCCATATTACCTTAAATGTGCAAAAGGTAGCACAGAATCACCATGAACTGCCAGAAGTGTCACAGAAGGTTCAGCCCTGTCACTTCAGTTCACATACACGGCACACACACATCATGGTTATAG
Organism: Campylorhamphus procurvoides; assembly: GCA_013396655.1. Taxonomy (NCBI): domain Eukaryota; kingdom Metazoa; phylum Chordata; class Aves; order Passeriformes; family Dendrocolaptidae; genus Campylorhamphus; species Campylorhamphus procurvoides. Next base: position 104,188 of record WBMV01006434.1, read on the forward strand.
GATACAAGATTTTCAGGTATGACCAGCTCTGGTCTAGTTCAGTACTCAGAACAGCCAGCACACAGGTAAGCTCTTTATTTTGCCTGCACCCTTATTTCATTCATAGTTTCACAGATCATCCTATCCTTTCCTACACTAAGTCAACACAAGCAGAAGCTGGAATTGCTCATCCATACATGCTCCCATGCAGCGGGAGGCACTCAGCTGTTTGCACAACATTTAGTTGCCTTTTCTTGTGAAAAAGGGAGACAATGAACAGAATTATTCTAAGTAGTACTGGCTAGAACATGCTGATCATGCTTTCAAGCCTCATTTTCAACAACAGGCCTACTTTTGGCATAGGTTTCATCAATTATTTTCTTGTTACAATATCTCAATTATTTGAAAAAAATAAATCTATTAACAATTGTCAGCAATGCCACGAGACAACAGAACACTCATCACTACTTTACAATAAAGGAGGATGAATACTCATTTAAAGAGCAGACCTGCTTTCATACTCTTAAAAACCAATGACCTGACCTTTGAACTTTTATTTGGCATTTTTTACACACACACAAATGAGTCCCTGGTTCTTCACTCTGCATCCAGCTTTTCTCCCAAACTACCCTAAGAGCTCATTTTCACAATCAGGAATGAGTACCACATTATTATTTCCTCGTTAGACAGTGTGATATAAGTCACTTCCATACAATGACACACAAGGCAAAAATCAGGTATAACCTTCTAGAGCAGTGACTATTATTTCAGCCACAAAACAGCTGTTCTCTTTCCATAATTGCTTAAATCCCGGGCAATTTCCAAATTTGACAACAAAACAGAGATCCTGTCGATGACAGGTGCCATTACTATTCAATTTTATTTCCAGATCACTGTCCATTAAACCTGATCCCTGATACAGATGCAGCTTTTACCCACAGTCCCTTCTAAAATTCAGCCTGTACTTCTGCACTGAACGCTCTGAACAAAATCCTGGAGTGTAATCTCTAAGCCTCAAACAAACAAAACCTTTATATCCTTAAAAATTACCCTCATTCTCTACAAGTTGTATGAATACACAATATGAGGACCAGCATTTGTCAGACTGATGCAGAATAAAAGCAAAGCCAACAGTGAATACCAAGAAAAAGTACAAAAATAAAAAAAAAGAATACACTGACACTTTCAGGTATATTTTCTTCTACTTTCCAGAGACTTGTAGCTTAAACTTCTTGAGCCATCCTAAATCACTTTAAGTCTTAAATGAAGATTCCTTTTATCTCACTTTCGTCCATTTATGAAGCTCATAATGAGAAACTGCATTTTCCAGTTAAATGCCTAATAATGTGTCAAATATGGAAAGTTAATTTCAATAATTTTTCACTTGTGGCATATTCAAATCATGCCTGTTATAATAAAATTTTTACTTGTATTTACTCAACTTCAGAGAAAAATATGCCAAATTCAAACATAAGTTTTATCTAAAAAGAAAAATAACCTCAGATCACATGAACAGGTAATTCACATTCCCAGTAAGTATATAAAAAATGCTAAGCAAGGCTTTTGCAAAATTATGTATGTCACTGGATCAGGAACACACATATTCACCCATTCTGAAAGTCAGAGCTTTACAGATTTCAAAAGATTCAAAAAAGGCTGCTTCCCAAGTGCTAGCACACCCTAGAACTGGAATCCATGTTACACATGCACTACACCGGAAGAACAGGGTATATTTTTATAGAGATTAAGCATATGATCATATAGAAAACACTCTGTTGATTTTCAGGCCTGCAGGGCAGGCACAGGAATTGAAATGAATGTTTTTGTAGCTGCAATATACATTTGAAGTTGCACCCTTGAAAGGTAAAAAACAAAAAAAACCAGCAAAAGTTCCCAAAGAACAAGCAGAAACCCCCAAGAACAGTACAGCAAGAGCTTTTCTTTTCATGAGCAAGAGAAAAGCACATTAAGTTTCATATTTTATCACTGTAGGCCTTGTCTATGATAGATCATATTGTTTTAAAATTGCAAATCTGGTATTTACCATTTCTGAATTAGAACCATTGTGCAACTTCATAGCTTTTTCCTGTACATTTCCTATCACTGCATCTGCGCAGAGGGCAAGGGATATTAGGACCACACCTAACAAACAAACAAATAAAAACCTGTTCAGAATATTATCAGCAGAGTACTGGCAAAAGACACTCTGAACTTATCTATAAAAAGAAATAAATCTCAGGAATAGAAAAATAACATCCCTCCTCTATAATTCTAAGTGTCAATAAAAATATTTCAAAAGGCAAATAGAAACTTTAGATGTAAAACAAATGCAAGAGGATTCACAGAGGAAATATCTAATTACTGAAATATTAATTTAAAAAAAGTTACTGTTCAGGTATAAACCCTCTGGTTCTAGGTTACTATATATGCTCACAACAGTCACTACACAGTCAATAATGTAACCAGCTTTCCAACAAAAAAAATTAATAACTCTTTATCCATGGTGGTCACAAGTCATTTCCCAAACTCCAAACTCTTGAGTCTTTCATGACTGCTGTATTTAATGATGCACACAGGTGGAAATACCACTTTTCCTAAGTGAAAAACATTACAGAAGATACTAACAATAAAAATCATGTTTACTGTCTGCTCTAGTCTTGGTTCCCTGAAAGATCATGCCAGGCAAGAATCAGGAGTGGAAGACTAGAAGCAAGTAGTGTTATATTTTCTTAATATTATGTTCTTACAGTCAGAAGTCTAAAAATAGGCATTCTGATGAATCAGATGAAGTATAAGCTCCTGATGGAGAAAAAAAATCCCAGTTTCTATGATTTTCATACAGTATGAGTAAAAATAATTGGGAAACCTGGTCCTAAATTAGTTCTGAAAGAAATTTGCATGGAAACAGTTCCAAGTAAGTCACTGGAATGAACTCAGGAATTCAATTACCCCTTGCTGTTTGAGAAAGAAATGGAGCTTAGTTTTTAAATTCAAGCAGGTTAAAAGCTTTGCTTTGCTTCTGAATTTAGACAGTATAAAAAACTTAGAATGTGGGCACTCCACCTAAAAACCACAGAAAACTGCGTGAGACCACCAGCTAATATGAAGTAAATGGTTCTGAAATGGAAAAAGACTTAAAAATTTAACTAGAAAAGACAACTAATCATTTGAATTTTAAAATGGTCCAACTAAATTTTATCATCTTTATTTTAACATATTTACTGGGGCAAGTATTTATTGAAAGCTTACAAGAGACATTTCAACCAAAATGGTGGAATTTCCAGAAATTTTAAGAACCTTAAAACCTACACTTAAAAGAAAGGTCTCTTCTCCCACAGGAAAGAGTTCTGTGAGTGTAAATTTACAATGAAACTTGCATTTTCCATACAATACCCAAAGGCACTCCACCAAGAACTCACAGAACTTCTCCAGAATGCTTATTGTAGGGAAAAAGCATTTTCTTAAACTCTAAAATATATCTTTACCTGTCAAGTTGAAGTTTGGTGCAACTGTGCTGTCAGCTAAAGTAAACCATATTAATCCAAGGCTCATACACAGGGCAGCAGACACATCCACAATGTTGTAACGTTTTCCTGCAAAAGCAATACAAACAGCAGGAAGGGACTGTTAGCACCCTCAGAATTTCATGTTTATTCTCTTTAACATACTAGAAGGCAAAGGAAACGCTGTCACAATCCTTTTACCTAAACAGAGGACTTAATGCTCTGCTCTTTCATTTCTGGACTGCTGCTTCTACAACAGCATTCCATATAAGACTGCCTTGCAANTTCTGGTCCTTCATATATGGCTGCTGCTTCTACAACAGCAGGAGGATCCTAGTGGGTAATACCTGATTTTGGTTTGAGTGCTAAGGACATAAAGCACATCCTCCCTGCCAAAGCATTATCTGAGCAACTTCAGGACAGCTTAGATGTTTTCTTAATATTTTTCTGTCATGCAGGACATTCCAGCTGCCTTTACTGATGTCAATTCCAAACACTAACAGAGGACTTGGGTACTTCTAGAACACTGCGCTGTTTAATTTGGGAGAGACGGGATGTGCAGAGGGATGGAAAAAGAGAGCAAGGAAATGAAAAGGCAGGAGTTGGCATGTTTTGTTTGAAATAATATATTCTTTTCCCAGAAGCTGCACTTTCAGTATGAGTTTTCAAGGGAACTTTTTTAAACTGATTTTTTATAAAATAATATTAAAAATATAAAATCGCTGCTTCTGAGAATACAATAGTACTATAACACAATATAAAGTTCCAAAAAGCTTTAAGGGAATACCAGTCATTTTGCACTAAAATGACATAGAGTTACTCCTAATAAAAGGAAAATACTGTGTGTGCATGTGCATATGTAAAGTTGTAACCTGCTTTGAAAATTCAGCTCTCTGTTGCAACCAGAAGGCCAGAATTAACTACACAAACAGAAATATAGCATTCTAGACTTGCCCATGAGGAGTTTTACTGACTGAATCTTTGTGTATCGAACAAAAAACTTTTATAATACACTTAAGTCTTCTAAACCTAGAAATTCTGAATCATATTTATTCACATAACTATAACCTTTATCTGGTTTTACCCAGATCCCTTTTTATCTTCTTGGAATATGAACTATGACTTCAGAATTAGCCAAAGACACACAAAATCAGGTGTATTTCTGATAAAATATTCAATCAAAATTTAGGAATTTCTATTAGGAATTAAGATTTGCAAATAAGAAGAGTAGAGGATTTCTTCACAAGTCACAGTTGGATTTTTTTTCCATTTCAGTATTGAACAGTTTCATATATGCTGTAACTTGGTTTATAAAACAAACTTACATTTCTTAAAAATTAAGAAAGCTTGTGTGAAACGAAGTTTTGCTAGTGACCTGTGGAACAGTTTTCCCCCATATTTTCTGTTAATCTAATTACATTTTCTGAGGAGAGGCTTCAAAAAGTCTGATTTTTCCTCCCATAGGAAAAATGCTACCAGTGGAATTTAATGAAGTACAGGATTCCATATAAGACTGCCTTGCAAAGAAACAATAAAAAATTCATCTAAAAGCAAGACTAACACTTACCTTGTATAAAAACTCCACCTATCATAACTGGAATCAGCTTACAGCACTTGAAGATCACTTGAGTGGGGTAATTCAGATATCCTAAAGAGGTATTTGACAAACCCATAGTTCCCACCGTCAAAAATGCTATTATCATGTAGGTTTTGCCAGGAATTCTACAAAACATAAACATAAGAATCTTGGTATTGCAGACTTATATAGAGTAGATTTCGCTTGGAAAATATAGGTAAAGAAATATGTTTATAATACAACTTCAACATCTTTCTTGCTGAATTTCAATCTGTAACAGAAATTTCAAAATGCACATAAATGTCTGATTTCATATTTCATTTCTTTCAATTACTGCAAATAACCAGCACTCAAATACAAGACAATAAAACCTTCATGGCTCATGAAGTATTCAAGCAGCAATTCTTTAACCTACTTTGGAGAAGGTATATTAATTTACACATGGATCAAGACAAAGGTTCAGGTTATTTGGCAAGGGAAACACAGAAGATTGGCATACCAAGATATCCTGAATCTTAGTCCTGTCAGAAGTCACTCTGCCAATGTTTTTGGTGATGTTTTCACATGAACTTTGACACTTTTAAAATGTAGAAAGTTGAAAAAAGTACCACTGTTTTATGAAACTCAACAAAACTCAGGGAGCAGTGATTCAGGCACTGTGAACAGAGGGACTCGTTGAACATTTTCAGATGTTTTGATCACCATTTTATGAAATTATCACCTGACAACAGATGATCCAACAGTAATTTTTAGCCATCACTGTGCTCAGTCTGTGAAGTGATTTTTTACAGTTATTGTTATACATATGTTCAGCTATTTTTTATGCATACTCAGAGCCACATTAACCAACATAAGGAGCTGTATTGCTGTAATCCTATCTTATCCATAACTCGTTATGTGATGCAGACATACTCTGAGGCATACAAGAAAAATTTAAAATGTAACAGACTTCTGCATGTCTACAAGAAGATGCCTAGGTGATAGAAAATAAAATGTAAAATTTATTTAAGATCTACTTTACTAAACAACTCTGTAAGTATTATCAATTATTTGGTAATAAAAATTCTAAATACTATTAACAGAACACCCAAAAGGGAACTATGCAATATTATCTGATGCAAGTCAGGTAACTCGAAATATAAGCTCTCGGTGTTTAAAATCAAAGGAATAGTTTATCAAAGTTGTTTGGATATAAAAGAATTCTATCACCTAAAATCAGTATATGCAAAATCATCCAAGGCTGACTATAGGTAAAGAAAACTAATTATGCTCAATTAGGTTATAAGGCAATTTTAAAATTCATGTACACCATGACAGCCCCTGTTCAAGCTTCCAGGGGGTCTCAATACACAGTTTGCAGAGGCTGTGGCTGTGTAGGAAGCCACAGACTGGCCATACTGAGTCACAACAAACTGTCCTATACCCACAGGATTCAAGACAACAAAAATCTCCTTGGTCAACTGTAATGAGAACACAAATTAATTTTATGACAGGGCTTTACGAGTGCTATCTTCAGTGAAAAACACAAAATTTCATTATATCTTTTGAAGCAAACCTACCCAGCCACAGCTCTGACACTCTCCAAGATGCACAGAGTGCTGGAGGAACCCTTTGGTGAGGAGGTGCCAATATTGGAGGAGAACATATTCAATGACAGATGGCTCTATCCTGATGTGATGATCCCAAGCAACACATACATGAGTCAGTCTCTATCAACTACCTGAAGGATACCATATGTTCTCTAAGGGGGACAAAGTGACAGGACAGCCAACGAAACTACAGGTCTGAAATCTAAGTGGGTGCTTATAAAACATTTTCTAATATCATCCAGCAAATTCACTTTCTTTTAACTATGGAACTGTACCCAATGCCTCCCAGTACTCACATTCAAACAAAAGTTAAATTTGCCATAAATATCAAATGATTTTAACTTGATAGACAGAGGGTAAAATGCTTGGAAAAACACATACCTTCTCCTTTTGTCCTGAATCAACTGCAATTCTATTAGTCCAAAAATAGAATAAAATCCAAATTGCACTAAAGTGAGGTACCAACCAAAAGGTTTAAAACCTTCCACTGAAAATATCAATTCCTATAAAAAGAAAAAACCCACCAAGGTCATATACATACACCAAAATATTAAATTGACAAGAGAAAAAAAATAAAAAAAAATCAACAGATCTTTTTCCTTCATGTACATGCAAATGTGGCCTTTGCAGTGGCTGGTTATTAACTAGAATTTACCTGCCATACATAACTTGCAAAGTATTGAAAAAGACAGTTTAGATTTCCAAAATGCAAAAAACTTACACTGAAATTCATGGATCAATTCATCAGGGGAATACAAGGGATCCATTAATATTTATATCAAATTATAGATGGCTTCCTGTTCATTTACATCAGTAGAAGTTTTCATCTGTTGTTATTCAGAATTTATAAATATCCTGTGATAAGTTAATTACAAACTCTTCTCTAACAAACATACTGATGCATTTTTCAGCTCCTAGGAATGCACACAATATTTTGAGTGCCTACACTAAATATCACTTGTGAGTTTATAAATTTGAAGGCTGTAGGAACATTTTAAACCAGAGCAATTTGTTATGGAAAAACACATGCAGTGCACAAAGATATTTGTAAATGTGTCAGTTACAGAAACAAAAGGCTACCTACTATTTTTCTTTTTGAAATTCTGCTTTCAATTACTGATAATCTTGCCTAACTCTTTCAAAGTAGCTTTATATTAACAAACTCCTTAGTTGCTTTTGCAAACTGCATTGGAAACATGGTGATTGCTTCAAGATTGTTTCACAAGAAATGTTGTGGTTCAAGATAAAAGAGGAAAGGTTAACAGAAAGATAAATGTTTAACTAAAATTAAATGTTTAACATAAACATTATGCTTCTGCTTAAGAACCAAAGTACATTCAGCTCTGTTCTGAGAGCAAAGAGAAAAATAGACAACTATAACTCTACAGCACTCACAGAACTTAGAGAGCTCTGAAGGTTTCAACACCAATGAAGACTAGGTATACCTTGCACACAGGAGTAAAAGATCAAGTTATGAAAATCCAAGTGATTTAAACCTTGTAGGCACATGAACTATAATAGAAAGTCATATTATACCATTACCTGATGCTCTTGACTTGGCAATAAATATCTAGTTTAAGCATCTATACTTTTAATACTATAGTATTAAAATACCTACTATATTATTAGGGTATTGAAAAAGAAAAGGAGTAGGAGGAATTGGCCTAAGACAAGAGTTCATAGCACTTACCTGTAAGTATCCATAGATTAGATAAAACATAAAAACTCCAGAAACACAGATGAAAAATTGAGTAGGTTTGCTGAATTTGGTGAGATTCATGCCAAGAACTACAACATCATCTACTGATTTGATATGAGGAGACATAGTTTGAGATTTGGAAGGTACACTGATGGAAATGTATTTTCTTGATGAAGTGAATTTCAGATCCATGGTTCCTGGTTCGCTGCATTCGGTGCTATTGTTGTCTTCTTTCTGCTTTTCTCTTTCTGTGTGTCTTCTGTCTGAAAGCTGAAAGAAATACCGAAGTCAGATAAGACAACATACAGCCTTTCAACAACAGTAAATCAATGTGACATTTATTGGGCAAATATAAAAGTTTTGGAGTTTTGCTGGATTGTTTCTATTCACAAATTTTACTTATCTTTTCTGATGTTCAGAGTTAACATTAGTTAACTTTGTTAACACCAAAAACCAACGACACTTTATGAGAGCACTTTTGTTTCATGAGGGAAGTAGTATTCCTGCACTCTACAACGCAAACAAACCAACCAACCCCAAAACACCAGCAACAGAAAGTTAGTTTCAGTTTCAAATAATCCTTTTATGCCACTACTCACAGGAGTCACTGCTTGGGAGAGAAGTGATCCCCATGACTAAGTCACAGGGAAAGAACTGGTTTGAAGCTCTGTGGTTCTGTCAACTTTGCTTCATTTTCACAGTAAAACATATCAGACCAGTCGAGTACATGTGAACCCTTGCTAAAAACCATACATTTGAACCTATGACTCATTAAAGTGTTGAAGTTACTCCCTCATAGTCACATTTATTCACTATTTCTTGCACATTTCTGCAGAAAAGTACATGGAGATGAAAAATGAAGGATTAGTAAAAAGTTTGCAATGTGCTTATGTTTCCTTTTTTCATACAACCTGCTATGAAGTTGGAACAAGACTCCTACTAGAGTTCTGACAGAATAGCTTGGGGACTGTAACAGGAGTTTAGGGATCATAATGATTGTTTGTGCTTAAATTCATATCTCTTCAGCTGAAGATCAAAAGTGAGAGGTAGAAAGTTTACCCTTGTGGATTGTTACCTAATCCCAAAATGAGAGAGCCATAAAAAAATAAATAAAATGTTTAAGTAGACTATTTTTAGAAAAAACAGAAAAGTACCAGTGTCAGGCAACAAGGCATGAATGAGCCTTCAGTACAATACAGAGTTCCAATCACCCTCAAAGACAGACAGAAAGAACAACTGCAAAAAAAAGGTTATCAGGATGGAGGAACAGATTGCCTGTCTAAGGAACTGAAACATGAAAGTGTTACTTGTCGAGCCTAGCAAAATGCTGGTGAAAAGAAAATAGACTTGCTTTCAATAAAAGTATCAAGGGGTTACCACAAAGGAGAAACAATAATTCTAATCTTAAGGACAAGAAGAATGAGAGCAACTGGGCATAGAGTGATGATGAACAAACTTACTCAAAACTACCTTTCCATTTATAGACTATCTGTATTCTAAAGCAGCCTAAAAATGAAAGAAGGACCACCAGAACTGTTAAGATGAAGTTTATGAAAGCAATAATATGCAGCTACTGAGACTCAGCACTAAACTCAGGATATGAATTCTACTCTCCCCAAAAGAGCTGCATGCAAAGTTAGGCCTTCCAAGTACAAGCCCAAAGAGCAAATAACCATGAAGAAAAATTAACATAGTTAAAATGTATCCACTGGTGGCACCACAGCTCAGCTTTTATTTGTTGATGCCTATTCAGGTCATTCCTGTCCAGTGTTCACTTTCTCTTGGCAGGCACACAGGATTTGTTAACGTCACACTTTTGCAGCAAGAACAAGAGCTACAGGAGTAATCTGAGTCTCATTTTTCACCTAAATTGACACAGAGCATGATTCCAGGAGAAGACACAGCCATGTACTGTCATGGGTGTTTCATGAGTCCAAAAACTGTATAATGCATAACTTTATACCTACACTTTTGACTCTGCCTACTAATTAAGGTATTATTTGTTAATAATACCTGGGTTAGCACCAGACGAAGCAGAGGAAAAATTAAATAATAACAAGTTTATGTGTGTATTGTATCTGGCTGAGATAGAGTTAATTTTCCTCAGAGCAGCTTGTGTGGTGCTGTGTTTCAGATCTGTGACCAAACCGATGCTGGTGACACACTAATGTTTTGGCATGCAGGGTGGGAGAGGGCACAACCAGACAGATGACCTGAACTAACCACAGGTATTCCATGCTATAAATCTCATGGCCAGCAACAAAAAGTGGCAGAAGAGGGTTTAGGGAGCTTAGCCGGCTTTTGCTCAGGAACTGAACGGGCACTGATCTACCTGTGGGAGAAGCAACTGCCTTTCCATCACCTGTTTTATGTGTCTTTTTCTATTTTTCCTCCACTTCTTAAACAATTTTTATCTCAACCCACAAATTTTCTTTTTGACTCTTCCTCTTCCCGTTCCTTTGGGTTAACACTGAAAGTGAGCAAGTGGCTGTGCAGTGTTTAGCTGCGTACTGGCATTAAACCACACAATTAACACAATCTCCTCAATTTTCAACTATTTACATTCAACACATTTCCTCAGGAACATCATCAGATTTTACAATCTGTCCATTTAATTTCCTGCAGATTACTGAGTCTGTCATCAAAGCAGTAAGAAACTACACTGATCACTCTAGTCACGCCCACGGCCATCCATAAAACAATGATACATAGTAATGGTTTTTCTCTGTGTCATTCAAGAAACATTTCAAGGAACATTATTTAACAGCTGAAGAAACTGTAAATGTGTGTTTTTATTTGAAACACCTTCCACCGAGCAATTTCATTATCAACAGTGACAGAACTCTGAAGTTCACTCTAACTTCTCAAACTGTATGAGAAATGTTATTCATCCTCCTCTCACAAAAATCCCTCAAGCAACTAATTCGCCTCCTGAACGAACATGCAAAATAAAATCTGTTGTTTTATGAAGTGGCTTAAGAGCTGACCTGATGTTTGTAAAATACCAAACTCCCGCTTTTCCTTTTCCTCTCCTCCCGTGTGTAAAATTGTCTACAACAATTATAAACAACAATTCTTTAGATCAATGACTTCGTTTCTTCCCCCTGCAGAGCAAGACTGTAACCTGGCACACAAAATAGGCACACGAGAAAGAAACAAACGAAATGCCTCCAAAAAGTCAACTTTTACCAAATATGGGGAAAAAACCCCATTATGGAAGGACTGGGACTCTTTTTTTCTTTTCTTTCCACCTCGAAGGGTACCCGCTGAGAACACAATTTTGGCAGAACCTGGCACCTCGGAAGAACCTCTCGCCCTGGCCAAGTAAGGCAAGTTCCGCGTGTACCTTGGCCAAGATCCATTCCCTCTGGAACATTTCCAGTGGCAGGAATGCCGGGGTGGGGGTACAGCAGCGGGGGTCAGGGATGGAAGGGGGACAAAGGACCTGAGGCCACCTTAGCCCACGCTCCCCCCAGTCCCACTAGAATACAATAAATAGGTATTCTCCTAAAAACAGCTCATGGCTCATTCTTTTAAATTAGCGATTCCCCGGCCCTGGTGTATAATTTAAATTAAATAAAAAGCTGAAAAAACCCCATCTCAGTTCCTCTCTGCAGGGAAGGGCGAAGCTCACCAAAAACGGAAATGATCAATGACGATACTGGAATAATCTGCCCCCAAGACATGAATTACTCACATGCTGTACCAGGACCGTGGCCACCAACTAATTCACGGCGCAGAAGGCCACGGAGCGGCCCGGGGAGGGGATGGGAATGTCCTCATCTCTCTGCGCTCCAGGGTACCCCCTCCATCCAGGAACCCGCCGCCATCCCCGAGGCTTCCCCTTCCAGCGGCCCTGCCCGAGCACGTCCCGTGCCATGCCATGCCACGCCGGGCTGCCCAAGGGGCCGTCCCACCCTCCCGCCGCGCTCCTGCCCCTCGCCCCTCACCCACGGCCCGCCGGGCCCGCTCCCCGGCAGGCAGACACGCCCCAGGGAAGAAGGGAGGGCGGAAAAGCGGGGAAGAAGGGGGAGAAGCGGCCCGGCCGTACCTGCGCGGCGGGCCCCGGCGGTGCCGGCGGTGCCGGCACGTCCCCGCCCCGCTCCAGCC